>PVLD010002260.1:33329-69420 GCA_004027595.1 Dinomys branickii
TACAGTTATTATCACAGGGAAGATGACTGATTGAGTGGTAGGGCAACGGAGATGAGGGAGGAGAAAAACTGAATGATCAAATGGGCCATCATCTGTGTAACTGAGTAACAAAGGTGAAGGTAACATTATGTAGGACAGCATCCAGAGCTAATTCCCTTCTATGTTCTCTATAATTCTGTATTTCCTCAGTCGTTTTTGTTTTAACAGAAGTGAAGATAACTTTATATTATACAGCATCCCTACTATCTTCTCTATAATTTGGTATTTTCTTTAATGTTTTTGTGTTAACTAATGTGAAGATAACTATGTAATACAACATCCAGTGCTAATTCCCTACTATATTCTGTATAACTTTGTATTTTCTGTATTGTTTATGGCTTTTCTGGTTCATATGTCTCCATTCTTTTGTCTTTAAAATGAAATTAAAAAAATATATATATGTGTATATAAATATATTTTCATGAAAACTTTAATTTTCGCTCCAGGAGTATGCCTATCATGTTTATTGACTTTTAAAAAATCAGTATAATAATAAATTCTTATTGTTTTGATCCTTTTAGAATTTCACTGGTTAACTAAGACCAAGTCTGCAGCATGGAGATGACTCTGAAATTAATGATTTTCTATCATTAATGTATTACTGAGCAAGGAATAGTAGTACTTATTTTCAGTGGAACTAGGCTTCAATGTTTATGGTTTATTATGTTTTATATTTGGTGTACCATTTTTTTGGTGTGCCATTATTTCTTATTTATGAACTTTTTTCTCTCAAAATTATTAGTAATAATAATTTCTCCCTTTCTATCCTGGTAGGGTAGAAACTTTGCTAGTTATAAGCTTATGAAAATATTTAATATTTTTAATATAAAATTATTAGATGTTAAATATGAATGATAAAGTTAAGCTATAGAAATATGTAAGAACTCTAAAGATAATTTTTGAAAATGAAAGAGAATGAAATAGGACCTGTACTATCAGATGCTGATAAAACTACAGCTTAGTATGGACTAATGAAATGAAATAGAACAGATAGTATGAAAATATCCCCAGACACAGGTAAGAACTTACTATATTGTAAAATGGGATATCCAGTCAGAGCTGGAAAACGGACTGTACAAAAATATCATTGATACATCACTTAAGATTTATCATTTTTAAAAGGAGTCTAGATCCCTCTATATCTTTTGTATATCAAAGAAAGTTCAGTTGTTTTCTACTTAAGTAAAATTATAATAGTAATTGTAGAAAAAAATCATTCCAAACAGAAGTCATTTAGAGGTTGAGTTTTTGCAAGTCAGTAAAACTATATATAATTATCAAACAATAAATGACCAAATAGCAACTAGACAAAAGTTAGTATCCTATTGTAAAGTCTCTTGTAAATCAATAAAAAAGGGATAATCCTTGAATAGAATAATGATAAATGACATGAGTAAATAACTCACAGAAAATACTAATTAGGATAGCCAATAAAATTTGCTCATGTAAAGATGCTCAGTTTTGCCACACATGGCAACACTCTGGGAGGCTGAGGCAGGGAAATTACAAGTTTGAGTCTAGTCTGGGTAGTTTAACAACTTAGTAAGAACCTGTTTCAAAATAAAAATACATTAGAAAAGGGAAACTGGGGATGTAAGAGTTCAGTGTAAAGGCCTGGGTTCGGTCCCCAGTACCACAAAACAAAACAAAACAAAACAAAACAACAAAACAGCTTTTTCATAATTTTAAAAATAGAAATTAAAAGAACAGTCACTAAATTTGGTATGGTTATTAGGAAGCAGATATCCTCTTACACTCTGGATGTGATATAAATTGGTGCAGCCTTTTCTTTTTCAGAGTACTTTACCACTATGAAAATATATATCCCTAAATAAGCATTTTTCTAGGAGTTTATCTTACTCAAATACCTATATAGATACATTTAAAAGATTTACAGAGATATTTATTACAATAGTATTTGCAAGACGGAAAAATCTGGAAACAACTTTAATTGCCCACCAACTTACTTGGTTATTTGATTTTCTAATAGTTAAATAAATTGTGGTTGATACATTTAATGAGGTTCTTTGTAGCATAATACAACTGAGACCAATAAAATACTGTGTTTTGAAAATCAAAGGCTAGTTGTAATTTTACAAAAATTAACGAGTGGCAGAAACCCAACTTTAGATGAAATAATAGAAGTTTTAAATTGGAGTTATTACTAGATCATATAGTGTGCTCTCTAATATTTATATCTCAAATTTAGAAGATAAGACCGTGATAGTGCTATTACCTGCCTACCTGGTAATCATTGGCCAAACCGTAATGGTGTATATTGGCGAGTTGCCCAGCCCCTGGGTATAAATCACGATTAGTTAAAATCAATCATTATTATGCTCTCGCAGATTATTTCACTTCTGCCCCATGGGAGGCATAGGACAGTCTGCTAGAGGACATGTGAGACTAATGTCCTCTAATGAAATTATACGCTAGAAGAATGCTTTCCATCCCTACTTTTGGTGCTCTATAAAGGATGTGATGCTTAGAGCTGGCCAACTTCCAAATTTTCAAAGCTATCAACTTTCAAAAACAAGGAGAAGGCCAAGAAAATTTCAAAGACGTTAACCTATCACCATGATTTGGTTGAACTGCTGAGACAGTCCTCAAACTGTCTACCTGGAAAATTTTGTTACATAAGCTAATTAATCCACTCTTACGGTTTTTGTGACTTGGATATAAAAATATTCTAAGAAATACAGAATTCATGGAGTGTTGTTTTGATTAAATTTTATATTTGTGTGGCAGTTCTGAAAATGTTCTTTTTTGTGCTTTGGCTAAAATAATAACAGATACATGCTTTGGGCCATGAAGCAAAAGTAAAGGTAAGATTAGTTCATGAATTTATGTGATAATGTACATTTCTCTGGCCTTAAAAGGACTTCAGAAATATTACTGTTTCTTGGTTTTGATTTGTGTTTGGTTTGCCTGTTTAATTGGTTGAACATTTGTTTTTGAGATAAGTCTCATTGTGTAGCCCAGGCTGTTCTTAAACTTGCTAAGTAGCCCAATTGGCCTTGAGCTCAGGATTGTCTTGCCTCTGCCTCCCAAGGGCTGGGGCTACAGAGGTATCCCACCACCCCTGGATTATTTTATTTTAAAATGTACTAACAGAACAGTTTTCAATTAGCAGTAATTGTGCCTTAGATAAACCTATATTACTTTAATAATTATAAAATTAAAACAAAAACTGGTTGAATAAGATGACTTTATCAAAAACACAAAAGATCTATAAAGATTAAAATGAAGAAGCTGTCATTTTAACATGCATAACTATTGATACAGTCTTCCACATTGTCTTCCCAAGAAGAAAAAAGGTCCGATAAGGCTATAATATATCCTCTACATAAAGCTGAAAGAAAAATTAAAAATGCTAAAAGAAGAAATAGGAAAGGTGAAGGATTATCATTATAATTTCCTTGAAAAATTCGAAAAATAAGATTGGCATCAGTTGTTTGTTATGATTCTTATTCTCTGTTTTCTCAGTGTCTATTAAAAGTTGTTTGTGATTAATGTATGACCTCATTTACTGACCTGCTTTATTAATTTTTCTTTGGGAGTCAGTTTATAAAGTGTTAAGATTTTGGGGCTTCAATCAAGCTTTTTGGCAGTTGAATCCACAAACTTTTAAAATAGTGTGTGTTGAAGATTGCCTGTCCTAAAATGACCTTGTTTTCTTCTTGGGAAGAAAATTAATGTAGAAGACTGTATTGATAGTTATAGCATGTTAAAATGACAGCTTCTTGTTTTTAAAGACATCTTGTTCAACCAGTTTTTGTTTTAATTCTATAATTATTAAAGTAATATAATGCACATAATTAGTAAGTTCAAACAATGTGGAAAGCTATAAAATTAAAAGATACTATTCTTCACCAAAGTAGCAAACTAACACAGGGTGCTAATTCCTTTACCCCAAGTCAAACCTGGAGGAATAAAAACGAGAGGCAGCTGAATTCCAGGAACACATTTTAAAGAAGTTTGAAGGCTCTTACCCCAATTTACCTTAAGGTAATTCTACCCCTTCACTGTAGAAACAAGTAACAATAGCCCCTTCCACTGGTGTCAGAATCAGTAACAGTACAACAGTGCAAAAGTGCAAAACAATACAACAGTGCAAAAATCCTGTGGGAGTCAGAGTGGATGAAAAAAATGTGAACTGATATCTGTTCTCATGGTTCATTTCTTCCTCTTTTCTCCCTTCACTCTGCAGAAACTGCTGTCTACATCCCTCAAAGGTTTAAAGTATAAAATCCTTGCAAAGGATATGATACTACACTAAAGGAATAACTGGCTCTGTGCCTTCACTTCATTAGCCTATGGCTCCTCAACTCCATTTCCTTAAAGTTACTGGTGCAAATTTCAGTTCAAGCCTGGCCTCAGCCCTTCCCAATGTCTTTTCAGACCTGAGAAACATTACTTCACACACGAACATAACTGTACAGTTAAGGGCTACAACTGTTTAAAAAGATATCAAGAAATTTGTAACTTGTATGATGTAAAGCAGAGCTACTAAAGTGGACAAACCAAGAATTTAAAATAAATATGATCAGCATTTGGCCAGAATCTTCATCTTTCAGTAATTTCTTGAAATGATGAACCCAAGGGAGAGGAGATGCACTGATGTATGTTCCTAGGACTTTTAGAAAATACAGAGTTGTTCCCTGGACCCTATACATGTGAGTCTACAAAAAAAATGATACTGTGTACATCAAGAAAACATATTGTTCAAAAAGGAATACCACAGAAATTTTACTGTGGCAAAAGTAGAAAAATCATATAGTGTTAGTTAATACTATTCTGTTGACATTTTTATAAACAAGGACAAGATTCCTGCCAAGAAAATGTCTGTATTGTGCATACCCAGCACTCTCTTTTTTTGTACCGGGAATCAAACTCAGGACCTTGTGCTTGCCAAAGAGAAAGGTACCTGGTTTCAGCTGAAACACAAACTTGCTCCACTCAGAGAAGTACATTTTGTGAGGAACAGGAGAAAGGAGGCAGAGTTGCTGGAACCTGCTCTCTATGAATTCGTGGTGTGATATTTAAAAACAAAAACAAAACCCTCTGCGTTATGAAAATAATCACTGTACTGTACTAAAGGATATAAGCAATATACTGCAGTGATGAGATGAAGTGAAGAATAAAAAAAATACAGTGGTGATCAGAGTGAATCAATCAATTGAAAGATTTGAATAAATAATCTCCCAGAAAGATGCAGGAGAAATACTAAGGTAAAGAGATAGAAAATAGAAAAACTGAGGGATGTGGAGAATAGCTGTGCAAATGCCAACATCTTGGGAATTCCAGGAAGAGAGAAAAATTAAAATTTAAGAGCTAAAATAAATGATCAAAGTAAGTATGCCAGAATTCAAAATGATGAAAGGCTTCAGGTTAATGAAAGAGCTTATGGCATACGAATTTAGATAAGGGAAGCTACATACTTTGGGTATGTTAAAGTATAATTAAAAACATTAAGACTGGGCATGGTGGTACACATCTGTAATCCCAGCACTTTGGAGGCTGAGGGAGGAGGGTTGCTGTGAGTTCAAGGCCAGCATGTCTCAAATAAATAACACTGCTTAATGAAACCTTGATGGGGTAAGGGGAACGGGATGCTCTGTATTAGGAACTCTTTACAGGAGTCCTGGTTGTCTTGTCTGTGTACAGTATTTGATGCATGAAAAAATTAATCTTTCATCTCCAGTGCATTTGACTTTTTCTTGACAGTGACTTGTCAATATGAACCTCTCTGCTATCTTTCAAAATTCTTCAAAATTTCTTACCTCATGATGATAGTCTTTCTAGTACTATTTTTTCTTTCTGCTACAAATACCTTTTCTACTAAATTGGTAGGCTCAAAGAGCAATACTGTCGTTTGTGTTTAGTTTGCTATCTGAAACCAAAAGGCCCAACCTTTATACTGTATTTCATAAACAACTTCTGTTAGTAAAAGTTCAAGTCTGAAATGCCTGCTAATGCTAGACATAATTATATGTATATATGAAATGGATATGATTTTTCCACACTGCTTTTCTTTACTATGAATGCATCAAATCTTCACTTAAGAGTAAGTGAATAACTTATATATTCATATTAAAAGATTTCTTCCCCCTTTATGCATTATTACAGAGTGGTAACAAATTAGATTTATGCTATTATAGCAATGGATATTTAATATTTTCTTAGAGAAATCTAGATTGCCTTTCTTTAAATTTTTATTTTTATTAATTCATAATAATTACTTCAATTGTGGGAAGTTGGTACATGTACATAACTCATCTTAATTCTTTCTACTCCCTTCCTTTCCTCCTGTGTCTCTTGGTTAGATTGTCTTTGAAAATAACATGGAATCTTTACCTTTGGTTCATTTTCATTGACATGTCATTTGAATCATTACTGTAGAATGGATAAAAGCAAGAATAAAGTGCAATTTGTAAAACTTAAGACAAAAAGCCACTAACATAATTACATTCAATATAGGTTTAACACCATTCCTCAGTTTTAGGAATATCTTAGATATTTTTATTTTTTATAGAAACAATCTAAAATACTGTAATGTTTAAAAGAAACAATGCCCACGTTTAGTTTCATAATAACCATGACAGCAAAAACGACTTAAGCTTTTTTTAGTGCCAATAAGATGATGTTTTTAACTCATCTAAATAACTGCATCCTAAATATTACCGTAGCATTTAAATTCATTAAAATTTCATAAGAAATTTGTATTTTGGCTTGACTTTTTCAAATAAAAACACTATATATTGGGGGAAGTTATTATAGGATACAAACTGAAAGTACTCAGATACCCACTCCTCCTTCCCTAACAATTGTTTGTAGTTTGGCCTATGTTCTTTTGTACTTTATTCACATGTAAATACATGTTTTGTATACAAAAAATTTCCCTATATTTGAAAAGGACTACAAATTTAAGAGTTAATTGTATTTTCAGAGATTTTTGCTAATGAGTATTCTTAGAGAAAAATGTTTTGATACCTCCAGACATTTCTGTGAAACATCTTTACTCTTGGATTCTCCAGTTTTCCATTCTAGTCTTGGTCTCTATTAATGCCAGTCCACATTTTTCATACTTAAGGCATGCATAACATCACTTCTCTTCTCTTCACTTTCTCATCGTTCCCCTCACTCCTTGCCTTCCTTGAGACAGGGTCTTGCTATGTAACCCGGTGGGTATTTGTTTACTGCCTATTTCCATTCCACTCTTACTTCAATCATAACAGCCTCCTGCTTGATCTCTGTGTCTTAACAGTCACCTGTTTTGTCTGCCCATGCTTACTGTTACTAAGAGTTTTCATCCTCTCACTCTTCTAAGTCTTCTCTCAACAGAGTATTTCACCTTCAAGAGATTCTGTAAACTACCTAAAAATACTTTGAATTTTTTTAGATGGAAAGCTGGGACCCAAAAATTATTCTTGTGTTAAATCATATACTTAATTGAGAAGTTTAGACCAAAACAAGAGTTTCTGCTTAGTTATGGAGCTGGCCTCCAAAACTTACTGAAGACAAAGACCAGTTTTTATATTGTAAGCAAGGTAACTCCAAAATGGTATTTTTATTTTGGAAGTTATTTATACTTTACAAATAGGATATTGTTAGAAGACTATTTTTAAAACTTTGATACTATATTTTTAGAAAGAACACCCTCAGCAAACCATTTCTTTCACACCCTAAATTTTTTAATGTTGTAAGGATTAAAGATTAATTAATGAGGTAATTTAAGGTAGTGAAGCCGGTTTTGATGTGGTGGTAAGGAATACATTGCACATGTCTTATCTCTCTGTAGCTCTGTTCTGGTTGACATTCATTCTTTCAAGAAGTAGTTGAATAATTATTATATGCCAGACAGTATTCTAGGCACTGGAATAAAAATGGTGAACAAAGCAATCTCCGTACTAATGGAGCTGACCTTCTTTTTTAAAAATATATTTTGTTCATGTCTCTTAATTTTACAAAATACTGAGTTTCAGTGTGGTATTTTCATATGTGCATATAACATACTTTGATGATACCCATCTCCCCTATTCCCTTAGTACTGCCCATATGATCTTTTTTCCTTTCTTGTTAGACCTTAGAAAACAATAAACACTTGTCTGTTTAATAAAACAAGTTATGTTTTGAGTTGGAAGGTAAGATGTAACAGGATAAAGGTTTATTTTTTCCTTCAACTTATAGTCCCAATGACAGGATTCACACAGAGAGCAACCATTGATCCAGAACTAAATGAAATACATGTCTTGTCTGGACTCAGCAAAGACAAGGAAAAGAGAGAAGAGAATGTGAGAAATTCATTTTGGATTTATGACATTGTGAGGAATAGTTGGTAAGAAACTCTTGTCTCATTGTGTCAATCCAAAGTAATATTTATGTGAGGTTTTTTATTTAAAAGATGAGAGGAATGGAAGGCTTATATTATTTGTTATATTGTACATTTAAAAGTCAGTATTGAAAGAAATCAGTATTTTAAAAAATAAGTATCATAAGCAAAACTGACACTCATATATACAGTGATTTGACTAAATGGAATTTTACCTTTAGTTGCTTCTCAATCAGGGAGTCAAGAGATTTGTATTGCTACCAGCTAGATAGATGAATAAAGGAATAATGCTTTTTTATCTTATGAAATGCAAAGGTGCCTCTACAGCACATTGGGGGCATTATTACTTAAGGTTTCCAAACCAGGACCCTTTCTCACAGAGCATGACAAAGAACTATTACTGCATGATTTGTTTCAGTAAACATTGGTCTAGGAGATCCAGCTCTCATAATATGTGATTGCTGCATGAGTTAATATTTCTATAGAATAGAAACACTTCAAAGAACGTATTCTTTTCAGTAATGGATAGAAGAGTTCAACAATTAAGGAATTTAGTTGGGCGTGGTGGCACATACCTGTAATCCCAGCACTTGGGAGGCTGAGGCAGGAGGATCATTGTGAATTCAAGGTCAGCCTGGGCTACAAAGTGAGTTCAAGGCCTGCCCAAAAAGACCAAAAAAAAAAAACAAGGAATTTATGTTTTCCTAAATATGACATTTGCTTACATTCACTTTATTGTGAATAAACAGGACAGCATATCTTTAACCTTCAGTTTGAGTCTGCGTGTGTGTTGTTTGTGTTTCATAGGTTGTTTTAAAGGGAACTATTTGATAACTATAAAAAGGGTTTGAGAACTGCAATCTAACACATTCACATTACTTTATGAGTGTTATCAGGACTTTAGTCTTTGATGTGAATAAATGTATAATCTCTTCTGTTGGTTATTGGACATTGGCAACTAAAAGAACTGTCTTGTAGGTCTTGTGTCTATAAGAATGATCAAGCTGCAAAGGATAATCCAAGTAAAAGTCTACAGGAGGAAGAACCATGTCCAAGATTTGCCCATCAGCTTGTTTATGATGAGTTACATAAGGTATGTCAGCTGCTTTGACCTTTCAGCTTTCTGGGACCTGCAGTATGCAAGAATCTCCAAATACCTATTTCTGAGTGTTTTTAAGTGGATTTGAATACAAAGTTATAATATATAGCAAACATTTACTAGAATATATAACAGATATTCAATGCCACTTCTCCCTAAAATTCCTTAAAAGAATAAATGTTTTGAAGAAGTAGACAGTCACAACTGTAGAACCAAGGAAAACAATAAACCACACGTAAACAAATGAAAATCAGGAATACATTACTTAGGAAAAGAACAAAATAACAGAAATTAGTGTATACATTTCTATGAAAAACATTTGACAAAGATGGTCTTAATTCTTCAAGTAAAGGACACAGACTAGCAGGTTAGATCAAAAACAGAATTTGCTTCTAAGAAACATACTTCATCTGCAAAGACATAACATGGATTGAAAGTGAAAGGATGGAAAATGATACTCCAAGTAGCTAGAGTCCAAAAGCAAGCAGGAATAGATACATCCTAGAAAGACTTCAAACTAAAACTAGACAGAAGAATTAGATTTAATGCAATCCCAATAAAAAATCAATAGCATTCCTCATAGAACTAGAAAAAAAATTATCCTAAAATTTATGTGGAGAGCTAGGTATAGTGGCGCATACTTGTAATGCCAGCACTCAGGAAGCTGAGGCAGAAGGATCAGTGTAAGTTTGAGGCCAGCCTGGGTACAAAGTGAGTTCAAGGCCAGGCTGACATATACAGCCCGACAATGTCTCAAACAATTTTTCTTCTTACATGGAACCAAAAGAGACCTGGAATAGCAGTAGCATTCCTGGGCAATAAAATACAAGCAAGAGGCATTACAATCCCAGATTTCAAGCTGTACTACAAAGTCATAAGGATAAAAGCAACATGGTATTGCACAAAAACACTTTTCAACTAGTGGAATAGATTAGAGGATGAAGAAACAACCCCAGGCACATTAAATCATCTGATCTTTAACAAAGGAGGCAAAAGCATATGCTGGGAGGGAAGATACCTTCTGTAATAAGTAGTGCTAGGGAAACTGGTCACACACATGCAGAAGATTGAATCTAAACTCATGTTGCCGTACACCAAAAGAAAATCAAAATGCATCAAAGTTATAAATACAAATATTAAAATAGAAACATTGAATCTGCTGGAAAATAAAATACATAAATCTCTTACATAGGGATTGGAAAGAACTTTCCAAACAGAATCCTAGTTATGCAAGGAATAACAACAAGAATCAAGTGGGATTATATCAAATTAAAAGAGTTCCTGTATAGAAAAGGAAATAGTCAATAAAATGAAGAGACAACCTATAGAATGGGAAAAGGTTTTTGCTAGTTACTTCTCTGGCAGCGGACTAATACCTAGAATTTACAAAGTATTCAGAAAATCAGATGTCTGCCAAATGAAAGACTCAGTCAAAAAAATGGACAACTGAAATGAAAAAACACTTCAGAGGAGTACAAATGTCCAATAAATACGTGAAATAATGTTCAGTACCTCTGGTCATCAGAGAAATGCAAATTAAGCCAACACTGATATTCCATCTTTCTCCAGAAAGAGTGTCCATCATCAAAAAATAAAACAGTACAAATGCTGTCAAGGCTACTTGGAAAAAGGCACTTTTCCTCATTGTTGATAGAAATGTAAACTAGCACAACCACTGTGGAAATCGGTGTAAATATTCCTCAAAAAAACTGAAAGTAGAAATTCCAGTTGACCCAGCTATTCCTCTTCTAGGTATTGTCCTAGAAGAATCAAAGGTATCACATCATGGTGATAGATGCACACCCATGTTTATAGCAGCACAACTCATAATTCTTGGAAGCAGCCTTTCTATTCAACAGATGATGAATGGATTTCAAAAATGTTGCATTTGTATGTGATGATATACTACTCTGTCATACAGAAGTATAAACTTCTTATTTGTAGGAAAATAGATGCACCTTGAAATCATAAGGTTAAGCAAAATAAATCTGACACACAAGCTTAAATAGCATGTAACTTCTCTTAGAAACTCAAAGTATAAATAATTTTTAAAGTTAGTAGGAAATAGATCTTTTACACATGAGAAGGGAATCTAAAGATGGAGGGAAAGGAGGGGAAAGGGAAAAAATAATTATAATATGTTACCTATACCTACTCCTTAGAATGAATGTAAATATTATGTACTGTAAAGGTGTACTAATAACAAATAAGTAAAATTGGAAGAGACAGGGCCACTGTCCTTTTGGTAAAAGGATCAGTTCACCATGAAGTGCTAACAGCTGTAAGTATGTATGCACCAAACATTGGCAGCTCAATTTTATAAACCTGTACTGCTTGACATAAAAGGTCTGTTAGGCCTCCAATACAATCATAGTGGGTGACTTCAGTATCATAGTCTCACAAATAAATAGGTAAACTGGACGCCCCCCAAAAAAATCCACCAAAAAGATCAGTTAAAGTACACTATAGATGAAATGGACTTAATAGACATCTACAGAGTATTGCATCCAACAGTACCAAAATACATTTTCAGCAGCCCACAGAACTTCCTGAAAAGTAGAATGTATTTTAAGCTACAAAACTAGTCTTAATAAATAAAAATAAATGGAAATAATCACATGTATCATACCAGATCACAATGTATAGGAGGTAGAAACCAAAAAGTAACCACAGAAGCCGGGTGAAGTGGTATAAAGCTGTAATCCCAGCACTCTTAAAAGTTGACACCGGTCAGGCATGGTGTCCCATGACAGTAATCCTAGCACTTGGGAGGCGGAAGCAAGGGGAGTGCCATGAGTTTAAGGCCAGCATAAACTATATAGCAAGAACCTGTCTCAAAAAAAAAAAAAAAAAAACTAAGGCAAGAGGATCCCAAGGTTGATCCTACCCTGGGCAACTTAGTGATTTATTGAGACCCAAGCTCAAAGATGAGCCAGGATACAGCTTAGTGCATAGGCTCTGGGTTTAACCCTCACTACTTAAAAGAAAAAAAAAGTGATGGAAATTAAATAATATATACAGTGAGTTATTGCATCAAGGAAGAAATTTTTAAAATTCCTACAGTCAAATGATACTGGAAACATGACATATGAGAATCTATGGGACACAGTAAAAACAGTTCCAAGAGAAAGTTTTAAACTGTGATTGTTGGTGTAAGCAAAACTGAGCAAACTGGCCTGTTGGCACACATCTATAATCCCAGCATGTTTGGAGGCTGAGACAAGAGGATCACAAGTATCACCCAACCCTAGGCAATTTAGGAAGACCTTGTCTGAAAAATTTAAAAAGTTGCAGTGAGGATGCTGGGAGCATATCTTGACATGAACTTCCTGATTTCAGTCACTGGGACCCAGAAAAAGCAAATAGTAACCCCAAATAAATAACCCAATGATGTCTTAAGGTCTTGGAAAAACAACAAACCCAAACCCAGTTAAAGAAAAGAAATACAGTGATGCCTCAGTTCATGAACTTAATTCTTTCCATGGTTCTGGTCACAAACCAATCAAATTTGTCTGTAAGGTCAACATTGAACCCAATCAATGAGTTTGATTCAGTTCTCAATCAATTTGTGACCAGAATTGCAGGAATAAATTTATGAGTTGAGGTGCCATTGTAATAAGAATCAAAGCAGAAGTTAGTTAAGTAGATAATGAAAGGACAGTACAAAAGATCACCGAATCAAAAGTTGGTTCTTTGAAAAAAAAAAGATTTATAAATTCTTAGCCAAACCTACTGAAAGAAAAGAGTCAAGTTAATAAAATTAGAGATGAAATTATAAGATAGCTCTAAAATATTATTAGAAATTATTTTTGAGACTTCTTGGAAAATGGCAACCGGGTGAACAGCAAAGAAAGATCCTCCTGGAGTATTGCCATCCAGACACTGGATTATAATAACATGAGAAACACAAGAAGGAGAGAAGCGGGTCCCCTGGTCCCAAGAAGAATTTGAATGAGAATTGAAGCCACCAGAAGGAGCAAACAGGATTCCTCCCAGAGAAACAGCTTGGGTGGCCATCATGGTACAGTTAGAGGAAGAGGAGGAAGAGAAAGAGGGAGTCACCACTCCATGCATTCCCTCAGCCTGCCCCCTCATTCCTACACTTGCAGTTTCAGAGACCTGTGCTCACAGGAGACACCACTCCCTGACCCCCCCACCCAACTCAGCCAAAGGAGTGTGAAATTCCGAGAACTGAGCCAAAACCAGAGCAGAGAAAGTATAGCCTAGAAAGGTGCATCCATCGGCCCAGTGGCTCTGCGGCACCTCGCACTTTGGACTTGAGTCCGTGCCATGTTTGCCATTGCCACCAGGATCTGGGGACCTGCGCCATGGAGCCAGCCTCAGGCAGTGAACCCCACAGCCTCCCGGCCCGCACGGTCCCAGTGAGACCGGGGTTGCCTTCCCTCAGCCACTGCCCTTGGTGCTGGCCCTCTGAGCTCCCCGGCGTGTGACCCCAAAGAGGAGTGGCAGCTGCAGGTCAGCCGAAGTGGCCAGATCGGCGACAGACTGGAGGACTGAGGTCTGATAGGAAGCGGCAACTGGCTGAAGCCTCATGAAGCCCAGAGGTACAGAAAAGAAGGCATTCTGGGTATCTTGGTTCTCCATTATTGACGCACTGTCCTTTACCGTGGCTGCCTTCAGAGATCTTTGGACATTTCTATTTAAATTGCTCTTAGATGGACTTCCAGGAAGATGGCGACTGGGTAAGCAGCAGAGAACAATCCTCCTGGAGGATCACCATTCAGACACTGGATTATAGCAACTTGAGAAAGACAAGAAGAGAAGCTGGTCTCCTAGTACTAACAAGGCTTTGAAATGAGAATTGAAGCCATCAGAAAGAGTAAACAAGATCCTTCCCTGAGGAACAGCTCGAGCAGCAGCCTTGGCACAACTAGAGGAGGAGGAGGAGGAGAAAGAGGAGTCACCACTCCATACACATCCTCACTCGTTCCCTCATTACATTCGCAGCTTCAGCTTCAGAAGCACATGCTTGAGGGAGCCTCCAAACTCGGTCTGAGGAGAGTGAAACACCGAGTTGGGCCAAAACCGGAGTGGAGAAAGCACAACCTGGGAAGGAAGCAGCGGCAGTTGGGAGGTGCTGTCCAACTCAGCTTGGTGAAAAGGCACAACAGCCACTAAAGTAGCATGCCCACTCTGCAGAGACCCACTCTAATCAGCACCTTGAGGCAAGGCAGAGACAACTAGTACATAGCCTACCACACCCAGCTCTGCACGTGTCCTGAGGCTATGGCCTGCTACCTCTCCCGTGTGAGAGCAACTACTAGCAGACAGCAGCAGAAAGCAATGGCAGCAACCCTTGGGTCATAGCAACTCCTAGGGACCCAGACAATGAACAAACGGGGACTGGAGCACCCCAGCAAGAGTGAGGGGCAGATGGAGTGGGGACAAATGGTCCCCCACCCTTCTCTCTCCAACACCAAACAGGAAGCACCAGCTAAGTTACCAGGCTCTAGGTCCCATCCTGAGCCCCCTCTGTGAACACCTTAAGACTTAACGTGCCTTGTGCCCAACATGTGTTTCAGACAGCAACAGGCTGAGACCATGGGCTCCAGGACCCACTCTAAACTATTACTATGAGCACCGATAGGAACTTCATACCACTTGGCAAATGTGAACATTCTGTGAACCCATAGAGACAAGATGTACATAAAGCAACAGTCCTAGAGATAGAGAGATGACAATATCCTTTACACAGAAGACCTGAGAAACTCTTCCAATTGTCTCCTAAAACTAACAACTAAACTTAGTACACATGCTGGACCACCTCAGGGAGTATGGGTGGGGGAGACTTCATAGCACTTGTGCCCAGCATCCTAAGTGCGCCCAATGACTAGCTGTGTAGGGAGCGGGAAGCAGCAGCACTCAAGATGGAGAGGTGGAAGTAGGCGAAGACCTGGAAATAGGGTGCAGACCCGGACCTCTAGCTGGTCGGGGATAGCCTCCAGAGAGTCATAGGTAGCCTGCAGGGAGACACTGGTGGCCTATGGGGGGACTCCAGGAGCCTTGACAGGGAGCTCAGCAGCCAGTGAGGGGCGGAGGCCTCCCCATAGGCTACATGAAAACCCTGGTGGCCTGCACCGGGCCCCTAGGTGTGCAGCAATGGGGTGGAGCCTGGTGACCCTTGAAGGCAACCCCACGGTCTTGACTGGGCTCCCAGGTGCACGGAAGCTGGGTGGATACTGTTGGTGCACAGGGTGACCCCATGGACTCGACTAGGCCCCCATGCGCGAGTAGAGCCTGGTGGTAAATGGGGGCATCCCTGTCAACTTGACCCGGCCCCCAGGTGCACAGTGAGGGTGTATAGCAGAGCCTGGTGGTCTCAACCGTATCCCCGAGGGCTTGTCTGTAGGGTGCTGATCATAGTGTGCCTGGATCCCTGCCTATGTGCCATCTTTGAGGTTGGGTGCTTTTCCACCTAGTGCCATAGTAATTTGTATACACCCATGTATGTTGCAGCAAAATTTAAGCAGCCATGTGTCTTCCCAACATGAGAGCCCGAGGGATTGAATAAAACCAAAAAGCACAGCTATTATCAAAGGGAAGACAACTGCTAGGATGTGGGGACAACAGAGGTCAGGATGGTGAAAATTGTTTGATCAATTGTGCATGCCTTTATTTGTATAACTAAGTAACCAATTTCAAGATAATATTATGTAATACAGCAACCATTGTTAATTCCCTACTGTCTTCTCTGTAATTTGGTATTTCCCTTATTGTTTTTGTGTTATTCTGGTTTATGTCTGTTTGGTTGTTGATATGTTTCCATTCTTTTGTCTTTAAAATAGAAAAAAAGAAACTATAACTTAAAGTTAGAAAATATAGAGCAAATAGAACATTTCTAAGCAACACATGAGCTATGAAAATGAACTAAGAAGATACAAAAAAATCTAAACCTGTCAATTACAAGCAATGCAATAATAAAAACACTCCCAAGTAAGAAATGGCCCTGGTGGCACACACTTGTAATCCCAGCACTCAGGAGGTTGAGGCAGGAGAACCGCTGTGAGTTTGAGGCCAGCCTAGGCTACATAAGGGAGTTCAATGCTAGCCTTGTCTCAAAAAAAAAAACAACAAAAAAATCTTCAGTATACCATAGATATACTGAATTTTACCAGACTTTTAGAGAAGATCTAACATCAATGCTCCTCAAACTTTTCTGTGAAACAGAAAAGGAAGGAATGCTTTCCAGATTCTTTCTACAAAGCCAACATTAACCTGATACCAAAATCAGGTAAGGACTCAACTAAAAAAGTGAAGTGCAGATCACTGTCTTTGATGAACAGAGGTGCAAAAATTAATAGAATTCTTGCAAACAAAATTCAGCCACACATTAAAAAGACCATACCCTGTGACGAAATTGGTTTCACCTCAGGGATACAAGGATGCTTCAAGTATACGTAAGTCAGTAAATCTAGTGTACCCCATAAACAGAACTAAGGATAAAAACACATGATCACCTCAGTAGATGCACAAAAAGCCCCTAACAAACTTTAATTTTCTTTCATGATAAAAACTCTGAAAAAAAAAATATAGGCAGATCTTTCCTCAAATCAATAAAAGCAGTGTACTACAAACCTCCAGCTAATATCCTACTGGATAAAGAAAAACAAAACATTTCCTTTAAAGTCAGGAATGAGTGGCCAAGGATATAGCTCAGTGGTACAGTGCCTACATGGCAAGCACAATGTTCTGAGTTCTATTTCTGGCACCCAAAAAAATAAAATCAGGAAAGAGATCAGGATGTCTACTCTCACCACTCCTTCTTAGTGTAGTGCTTGAAACTTTAGCCAGAGTAATTTGGGAAGAGGAAAGAAAGAAAAAGGATACAAATAAGGAAAAAGTCAAACTGTCCATTTGCAGGTGTAATTTATAATAACTGAGCTATGGAAACAACCTACATGCCCAACAGCAGATAAGTAGATAATACACACACACACACACACACACACGATAGTGTTACTCAGCCACAAAGAACAGAGTCCTGTCAGTAATAGAAAAGTGGAGCTGAGTGTGATGCCGTATGCCTGTAATCTCAGCACTCAGTAAACTGAGGCAAGAAGATCACTGCGAGTTCAAGGCCAGACTAGGTTACATGATGCCTTCAAAACCCATTTCAACTACTTAGCAAGTGCCTATCTCAGAAAAACAAGTAGGAAAGTGGGTGGAGCTGGAAACCATCATGTTGGGTGAAATAAACTAATCTCAGAAAGTTAAATACTATGTATTTTCTCTTACATAAGCAAGTCAAACAAATTTTTAAATAAAATAATGACAGATTAGAAGAAACTAGAAAGTAGACTTTTTAGAGGTGGGGTAGAAGTTAGGGGAGAGGGGTGAGTAAAAGGAGAAGAGGTCATGGGGCTGAAATTGATGGAAGTGTTACATGAATGTACCAGTATACCCAAAAGAATCTCTTTATAGCAATAATTTATGTGAGTGTGGGATGGTACTGGGAATAGACCTGAGGACCTCACACTTGCTAGGCAGGTGCTGCACCACTGAGCTATATCCCTGGCTAAAAAATACTTTTGCATAGTGTATTTAATTCTTACTATTTTTCCATTTTGAAAATAATCCTTGGCTGCTTCTCTATCTCAGTGGTAGTGTTTGCCAGCATGTATGAGGCCTAATACCACCACCAAAACAAACAAAAAAATGCAGTTTTTAGCATTTGAATACTTTGACCTATGATATGGAAAAAGAACAAATATGTAACTTCCTGTTATATAATTTCTCAAGTCATCCTATCTGTGTTTTCTTTTATATTAGTGATTTCTCTTTGATCATCCTTGTGAAAATGATATTGCATTTGAAAGTTTTAGTATTATCAAGCATTCAGGGTGGTTTCTTTAGTTATCTCTCCCTTGAATTTATGTAGTTTAGTGCTTGGATTCAGATTATATAGAGGTTTACTGACATATTCTGATTCTTTTTAGGCTGTATAGATGATGATTTAAAGTCTGTACTGTATAGCTTGGGAGCTCCAAGATATCATGGCAATGTTAAAAGCCCTTTCTCCCAATTGAATTTTCATCTATAGGACAGAAATAGTATCTCTACTGTATAATACTATTGAATATAAATGTTTTCAGAATTTCAAGAAATGCTTATAGGCTTGCTATAGGTATAGAATAACATTAAAAGTCTAATAGTGAAATCTTATTGTGCTCTTACATTTTTGGTAATGGAATAATGTTTTTAAAGCTATTTTACGAGTTATATGTGCCATTTAATATTTTACATTTAGATTAAAGCAAAATAAGGTTAAAATTTTTTAATGTACTCTTTCAGTTATTCTGTTTAACATGTATGTCAGAATTATGTTTGTTTCTTTTCATTTTCCTGCTTCCCCTCCCCTGCCACTCCCTCCTCTCGCTTCTCTCCTCCCCTTTTTTTATTTTCAGACAGGGTCTCTCTAAATTGCCATGCTGATCTCAGTCTTGTGGTCCTCATACATCACTTTCCTACTTTCCTGAGTAGCTAAGATTATGGGCATGTGTAGTCATCACGCCTGGCTGAGTGTCAGGAGTGCTTTTAAAAAACACCATTTGCTATTCTGGTGAACACTTGTTATTTGTTATCCTCTGGAAATTTTGTTGGATTAGCTCTTTCCTGTCATTGTAATTATGGTAGTACAAGCCATTTTCGTGTAAAAGGTAGTTTAGGAAAGTAGCCACAGTACTTTAAAGTAAAATGGAAACAGCTGGGCGTGGAAACAAGAGAAAAATCAGTAGATGCTTTTGGCAAAAAATGTACTAATATTTAATATTTTTATGTGCATAAGGCTATGGAAGTTACTTGCTATGCACTCGTACCAAAACAGATTTTACTATGGCTTCTGTATTTTCTTGAGAATGTATGAGGTTTTAAAATATGGATTGTTGTATTTATTATAGGTTCATTACTTATTTGGTGGGAACCCAGGAAAATCTTGCTCTCCAAAGATGAGACTTGATGACTTCTGGTCACTGAAGCTGTGTCGACCTTCTAAAGATTATTTGCTGAGGCACTGCAAGTACCTCATAAGAAAACACAGGTATCGGAATAATTCACTAAAAACTTGTGATTAACATTATCAGCTATTATTGGTGTTACCTAGCTTTAGAAAAAAGACTATCTCTTTGCAACTTTAATAAAAAGATAAATATAAATGTTGTGAAAATCATGTATTTTGTAGCTGTTTTGTAATTTTTTTTTTGCTTTCTTCTTTCAAAGGAAGATACAAAGTAAAGGCATTGGTGTTAAAATATTTTAAATATAGAGCAGTTGAAATTTTGTGCACCTTAAAATAATACAGAGAGCTTTGCTATAGAGGTTGTGTTACTACCTTGGAGGAACTCAGTTTCTGAGATTACAAATTAGGTCAGTTTAGGCAGGCATGGTAGCGCACACCTGTGATCTCAGCATTCCGGAAGCGAGAGCAAGAGGATCATCATGAGTTCAAGGTCAGCCTGGGCTACATAGTGAGTTCAAGGTCAGCCTGAACTACAGAGTGAAACTGTGTCTCAAAAACAAAATTAGATCACCTGTAGATTATTGACATACTAAATTCTGAATCTGTTCATTATTCTCATAACAATGAATGTAGTGTTGTAGTTGGCTGATAATAGTTGTTTTGTTGTACTGTTGAGATGAGGTCTTACTGTGCAGCCCTCCTCCCTGAGGCCTCCTGCCTCAGCCCCTAGTGCTGGGATTACAAGCATGAGCCACCACACCTGACTTGGCTGAATAATACTGTGATAATTTGATGTGTCACAATCAGTTTTTAATATGGTAATAGTTTTACATAATTACCTTTGCTAATTACAAAATCATGTAATCATTTACCCATATAATGGTCACAGTCCTTGATCATGTTTGCTTTTTAGTATTGTGAATAGCTGGGTTACATAGCGTTTCTTGCATTAGTTTTTTGAGGAGTCTTCATGCCATTTCCATAGTGGTAACACAGTTTATATTCCCACCAATAGTTTTGAAGGATTCCTTTTTTCCTTCAGCCTTATCAGGATTTATTGATTTCTTGATGATGGCCATTCTTTCTAGGGTAAGATAGGTTATTTTTATTTGCATTTTTATAATGGCCAGTGACGTTGAACATTTCTTCTTGTATGTATTAGCTATTTGCACTTCTTTTGAGAAGTGTCTATTAATTTCACTGCCAATTTTTTGCTTGGGTCCTTTATTGGGGGGGGGTCTAATTATTTGAATTCTTTGTATATTACAGATATTAGTCTTCTGAGGAGTAGCTAGCAGAAATTTTTTTCCCATTTTGTAGAGTATCTCTTCACTGTGTTGGTTCTTTCCTTTGCTGTGCAGAATCTCTTTAATTTTACAGTCTCATCTGTTGATTCTTGGTACTGTTTTCTGTGCAGCTAGGGTTCTGTTCACAGAGTCCTTGCCTGTGACTTCAAGAGTTTTACCTATTTTATCTTACTGCAGGTTGTTTTGGCATTTAGATCTTTTAGATCTTTGACTCATTTTGATTTTAGTCTAGTACATAGAGTTATGGGTCTAGATTCAATATTCTGCATGTGGATAATCGGTTTTCCCAGCACCATTTATTAAAGAGGCCACCTTTTCACCAATATATGCTTTTGACCTCTTTGCCAAAGGTAAAGCTGAATGTGCTTGGTGTTGTTTCTGCATCCTCTGTTCTATTCCATTGATCCACATGTGTGTTGATGCACCAGTATGTGGTTCGGTGCGGTTCAGTTTGCTTTGGTTTGCTCTGGTTTGGTCACTGTAGCTTTATGATATAACTCAGTCCAGGATTGTGATGCCTCCCACTTTGCTGTTGTTATCCAGGATTGCTTTCCCTACTCTGGGTTTGTTCTGGTTTCATGTGTGTTTTAGAATTTTCTCCAGTTCTGTGAAGACTCCTGTTGGTATTTTGGTTGGGATTATATTAAATCTGTATGTCAGTTTTAGAAATATGTTCATTTTGACTATATTGTTTATTTCTATACATCCCAGAATAGGAGTTATCTATCCATTTTCTACTGTCCTCTTTAGTTTCTGTTTTCAAAGTACTGTAGTTTTTGCTGTAGACATCTTTTGTTTGGTTAATTCCTAAGTATTTAATTTTTCTAGTTGCTACTGTGTTTTGTTTTTTTTTTTCCTAATTTCTTTCTCAGTGAGTTCATTATTGGATTAAGGGAACACTATTGATTTTTGTGTATTAATTGTGAATTCTGCTATGTTGTTGAATTTGATGATTAATTTGAGGAATGTTTTTGTGGAATATTTCGGGTCTTCTATGTAGAGGATTTTGTCATCTACAAATACTCATTAAATTAATCAAATTAATATTCATTAAAGAGAGTGGCCTCTAAGGATAATGGTAGGTTCTAGGAATGACTTTGGGAGTATTGCTTCCTTCTCAGTTTCATTAAATGTTGAGGAGTATTAGCGCTAGATTTTCCCTAAGTTCTTGTCAAAGTTAGCAGTGAGTCCATCCAGACCTGGGCTTTTCTTAGTTGGTAGGTTATTACTGCTTTAATTTCATTGCCTGTTACTAGATTATTCAGGGATTTTACATGTTGGTTCAGTTTTGGCAATTCATACACATCTAAGAATATGTTTCTTCTAAATTCTCAATTTATTGTCATACAGATTTGCAAAGCAGTTGCTAATAATCTTCTGGATTATGGCAGTGTCCATTATAATTTCACCTTTTTTGGAGGAGGGGATTGGCTAACAGTTCGTCTATTTTGTTTATTGTCTTGAAACAGCTCTTTGATTCATTGTTTCTTTGTTGTTTTTTTTTTTTCAATTTTATTGATACCTACTTTGATCTTTATAATTTCTTTCCTTGTACTGATTTTAGATTTGGATTGCTCTTGATGGTCTAGGACTCTGAGGTGCATTGTTAATGTTATTATTTGGGCTTACTCTTTTCGTGACGTAGGCATTCAGAGCTATAAACTTCTCTCTTAGGACTGCTTTCATTATGTCCCATAAGTTCTAGTATGTTATATCAGCATTATTTTTAGTTCTAGGAACTGTTTTACTTCTTCCTTGATTCTTCAAACCATGATTATTCAAGAGTGTATTGTTTAATTTCCATGTGTTTGCACAATTTCTGTGTTTTCTTTTTTCATTAATACCTAATTTCATTGTGCCAGGACCTTGGAAAATATGCATACTATAACTTTAATTATTTTATCTTTACTTAAGCATGCTTCATTGGCTAGTATGTGCTCTATTTTGGAGAAAGTTCTGTGTACTACTAAGGAAATATATATTCTGCCATTATTGGGTGAAACACTTAGATACCTAATAAGCCCATTTGTTTAAAGCTTTTCTTCAATAGTGATTATTTGTTGATTTTTTTTTTTTTTCTAATTGATCTGTTTGTGACAGTGGAGCATTGAGATTCCTCACTATAATTGTATTGTCTGATCTTTTATGTCTAGTAGTAGTTGTTTTATGAAGGTGAATGTACTTTTGGTCAGTGGACTTATGTTAACAATTGTTACTACTGTTGAATGGTTCTCTTAACCAATTTATAATGATGAGTTATCAAAAGTCTTTGCCTTCTGATCAGTTTTGGCTTGAAATCCACTTTATGTGAAAATAAAATAGCTACTCCTGCTTTCGTGTTCCTATTGCATGGAATATTGTTTTCCATCCTTTTGAGTTTTAGTCTGTGGATTTCTTTTTGAATTAAATGTGTTGCGTATATACTGCATACTATTGGAGTTTGGTTTTTGATCCATTCTGCCAGTGTGTGTCTTACAGTTAAAAGAATTGAGACCATTCACATTCAGACTTACTTTCTAATGGTATTGACTTATCCTGTCATTGCATTATTTTCTTGTTTCTGAGTCCCTTCATTGGCTAGTATGTGCTCTATTTTGGAGAAAGTTCCATGTGCTACTAAGAAAATATATATTCTGCTGTTATTTCTTTCTTTTCTGCTTAACTGTTTACTTTACCTGGTATATTCATTTTCTTAGACTTTTTTTGGTCACTGTTAGTTTTATTGCCTTTTTTCTAGGATAGCCTTGAGAATTTTTCAGAGTACTGATTCAAAGCCAGGATTTTATCCCAGATATTCTAACACTACACCCCTTCATTTAACCACCATGTCTGTCTATGTATATATGTACATATATCTGTGTGTGTTTATTTTATATGTTTAGCACCTGTTACATATTTTATATAGAGTGTAAATATATAAAAATCTCTGTGTATTTATAAGTTAACTTTGTGTTCCTTTATCATATGATGTGTAGTTACCATTTCTCTGCTTCACAAGTTGTGCTTGAGATAAAGTAATGTAAAAGCCTATGTGAAGCATTATTATAATTAGGGTCTATTTAGTACAGGATCTAGAGGAGAAAAAAGTGAATTTTTACTTTGTCTAGATGGCAAGGGATAAACTTTTACAAGATTTAAAACAGAATCCAATAGTACCTCCAACTGATCTTGCTAACATTCTATCCTTAGTATTTTACTTAATGTTGACTTTATTTTTAAAAGGGTTTGTTTGTTTGTTTGTTTGTTTAAATGTTAAGCAAATTCAAACAACCTTATAGTTTTAGTTCTTCTCTTTTTCATATATACCAACTAGTTGATGTGGAGATTATCTGTGAGCTTTTGGAGAAAAGGATTTCCTGACATTACATCCTTGAGCCAGCAACAGGGAGAAAGAGCTGCTCAGGGAAAGTGAGAAGAGTAAATGTCTATGGGCATTGTTGGAGGGTCATCACCTTTTGAGAGGCATGCAGAGGAAGAGATACTCCACAAAAGAGACTGAAAACACAGTAAGATGTTGGATAACTCTAAAGGGTGCACAAAATTTCTTGGAAAATTTGTTACAGGTATGAGAGAAAGAGTAGTCAAGGATGGCTCTAGAAGATCTTGAGAATCTTGTCTACCACAAATTCAAACTGACAAAAAAGGCCTACTTTAAATATTTGAAACAATGTAGACCTTTTTCTCTCCCAAACTTTTTTAAGAGAAAAAAATAAAATTTCAAAACAAAAAGTAGAGTAACAATGGTTAACTTCATTGCCTATTGTTATCTTTAAATTAGTTACTCAGCATAAGTTAAGAGTTTGAGGGTCATGGCTACATTGCAAATAGAATAGATAGAAGTTTATTTTTACATAGTGGGAAGTACATTTTAATTCAAATGTCATACTGATTAGACACTGTTTCATTATACCCTATGTTGCTGAGCAGCACACCCTTTTTTTCGTTGTTATTATGGAAAAAATAATTATTCTGTTTAGTACAAATACAAATTTAGAGGGAGAGTAGTATTTTGTATACCAAGGAAGTAAATAAAGGTACAAGAGAACTATAATATTTTGCTAGTCTTTGACTTGCATAAGGTACAGATATCTTACCACTGAGGTTGTTCTCAGCCTGAATGCATGAGTCTGCACCCAAAGAAAAATTGAATGAATTGTCTTTGCTTTGTATATTTTGAAAAACATGATAATTTATTATAAATAAATCCATGTATGATTTATACTATTAACCAAAGTATATTATGTTACTTAAATAGATAAATAGATCTGAATAGAGGGGGACACCTCCGTCCCTTTAAGAGAATTCATTTCCTTTTCATCTTTGGAACAGATACAACTGGGTTTGGTTCTGCTTCTCTTAATTACTAGCTCTTATCTTGGTCAGACTCATTTTTTAGGTCTTACGTTTCTTATTTTTTAAAATGGTAAAACTGTATCATCATAGAGTTATTTTTGAGGATAAATAAAATGATGTATGAGGTATAAAATACCTAATACAGTATCTCACACATTACAAAAGCTGGATAAATGGTTGCTGTAGATGTTTCTTTCATGTTGTTTTCACTGAGACATACAAATAATCTCATTAAATATATCAAATTAATGTTAATGATACCTTTAAAAAGAGACTATACTCATTTCAGTTTCCAGACTATGTGTTAAGCATATTTCTTAGAAAATATGTTCCACAGACCTAAGCATTTTTATTTTATAGCTGGCCCCTTGTTTTTGATGAAACACACTGGACTGTTTTGCAGTTTCCACATGTAAAGTGTTTGGCATAGTCACTGTTGTACAAGTGTACAATAATAATTCTCAATTATAGTTTTAAGAAAAGGCTAACAACAAATACATGTTCTTTAGTACCGCAACTGTTTGTGGCCACCTGGTATTGCCATTATTGCCAAGGATTTCACATCTCCCCTGTCTACCTGGTGGTGTTTTTACTCTGGATTCCCAAACATGTCTTTTAGATCTCCAGAATAACTCATTTCCTATACAGTGGTACCTTGGTTTATGAACTTAATTTGTTTTATAATTTGGGGGAAGATGGCTGTTTTTGTGGACTTTTTATAGGGAAGATGGCTGTGGTTGGTTGTCACCTGATGCAGATTTTGTGAACAGAAGCAAAATTTTCCAAATGCTTTTGTTAGCAAACAGAAGTGTTCATGAACTGAGGTATACTAATTTGCTCTGGATCTTAATGACATTTGTAATGGTATCTTGTAAGTCAAAATAATTATTATTCTTGTTTATATTTTCTAGGTTTGAAGAAAAGGCCCAAATAGATCCTCTTAGTGCTCTAAAATACTTGCAAAATGATCTTTATATAACTGTGGATCATTCAGACCCAGAAGAGACAAAAGAGGTAAAGAAAGGTGGTGATAAACTTCAGAAATTGAGTATTTTTCTTAAAAATGTCTAACCTGAACTTTTAAACTTTAAATGAAAATATGACAGTAATCTTAAAAACAGCACAGAGCAGGTAAAATAAAAATTAGACATATTTTCAAGTGATAATAGAATATACAAGTTACACAAAATTCTCAGTTCATTTAAAAAAGAATTCTCAGATATAAAATTTTAACTCAGGTATTAGTTTTGTACTTCAGGAAGAAAATAGTAAGTTTTGCTTTTTCTTTTGTAATTTTGTGAATTATGTAATAGTTCAGTATAAACTTAAGTTGAGTTTGAAACCAGCCTAGATTACAGAGTGAGTTTGAGTCTAGTGAGACCCTGAATCAAAAATAAAACTACTAGAGTATGCATGTAATCCCAGCTCTAGGATCACTGAGGCAGAAGGATTACAAGTGTGAGGCCATCCTGGGTTACACAGTAAGTTTGAAGTTTGAAGCTAGTGTGGCCTACACTGTGAGTATGACACTGTGTGTATATGTCTTCCTCTCTTTCACACATACACACAAATATAAAATTTACTAGAGTATGGTGCTGTAGGTCCATCTATAATCTTAGGACTCTGGGAGGTTGAGGCAGGCATTGTACAACTTCGATCCCAGCCTGAGCAATGTGGAAACATAACATGACCCTGTCTCAAAATTTAAAAAGAAAAAAAGGATAGGGTTGTTGTTGAGTATGAATGCCCTGGGTACAATTTACAATACTTTAAAAAAAAAAAAAAAAAAAAAAGGATGGCTGTGGATATACCTCAGTAGCAAAAACACCTGCCTGCCTGGCAAACACAAGGTCCTGAGTTTGATTCCCAGTACCCCAAAAAAAAAAAAAAAGGAAACTTTTCTATTGATAAGAGAGAAAAAATGCCCCCTCTTTTTGTAGGGAGAGAGGTTGGTGGGAACAGACTCCTTGCTGCCTTAATGCTTCGTTGTATGAATGTTACAGCAGGGTAGCTTGACTATAGGCTATGTACTTCATTATTAGTTCTTAAACATTACAGATCAGTAGCTGATTAGCACTTTTCAGTTTCTTGTTACAGGGCTGGAAGCAGCTGTTTTTAAAGATTTCGTATTCTTAAGGGCATATTTGCCCATCGTAGTGTATGACTGGGCCCAGAATGATTTTCATGATTTTAGGGTAGCCTCCCTTTGTCTCAACCCCTTTTTTAGGGGGGTATTAAACCCAGGGTCTCAGCACTGAACTACATACCCGGAATTTTTTTTTTAAGACAGGGTCTTGTTAACTCTTGCTGAGTTGCCCAGGCTGGGCTTGAACTTATAATCCTTCTGCCTCAGCCTCTTAGACTACTGAGATTATAGGCATATGCCTCCATATCTATTTCTTTCTACCAATTTCTGAGATTTATTTTGTCATTTCTTCCTTTTCCTAGCCATCTGTGTTCATCTAGCTCATCTCAATTGCAGTCTGTTTTGCCTTTCACTCATAGAACTGGTGCTGATGATGCATAGTCCTGTTCCTTACACCTATTTCCCTCTTAGCTATTGCTTTTCTTTGGCTTTACAATAGCAATACCAACCAGTGCTCTCCTTTCTTCAGCATTGACATAGATTTAGATTTAACGTTAGATCACTTTAAGGCTGGTTCGTTGTACTTTGAGAACAATAGAGCCTGCATGTCCTCAGCACCAAAACAGAGGTTCTTCATCGTTTCCTGTTGTGAAATTAAATCCTATTTCTCTCTGTGTGTTGGTTGTAGCTTGTTACTAGGTAGAGAATCAGTGGAACACACTTTAGAGTCTAAAGTGCCCCTATATGGAGACAGTTAATAGTTTTGTTTTTCTCACTTCGCTCAATTTATAGTACTGTTGGAAATACAAGAAATTATTATAATTATGCCAGAAAGCAGAATATATTTGGTTTAAACTGTTCTGACTTATAGCTCTACATAATGTGAAGTTTATTAGTATTAATTTTGTTGGAAATACCTTGAGAGTTACAGAGATTTTCTTTTGATTTCTCTATAATTTATATAAAATGGCTATAATTGGGCACTGTTTTCTCCTTTTAAAAAACAAGAATTTTCTTACCCAAACAAGAATTTCATAGTAAATAATTTCAGCTGTGGGAGCTGTACATAGGCCAGAGAAAAGTTTGTTCTTAAAGCTAAGCTTCTGGGAAAAATCAGGACAGGCAAGTATCTCAAGTTCAAATAACCATTTAAAAATTTTGGGTAGCTAGTTTCAGGGTTTTTTTAATAGTAAAATTTTGTGCTTTGTGTGCTGTAAACTTACATTCTCTTTCCTAAAAGCTTAATCATGTAAGAATACTCTTAGCCCTATAAGTTAGTAAAATAGTACTATGTTTGTTAGCCTCATAATGACCTCAGAAAGTTTTTTCAAAACCATCCCCTTAACCAAAGATTCTCCTCTGCATGTATAACAAAAACTAGAAAATGTTCTTGACATTGATAATTACTGGTTTGCAAGATTATTGTTTTGTTTAAAATGTGTGAGCAGATTTAACTTTTTATTTTCTAATAATTAATCTTATTTTTAGTAAAGAAATCCCCCAGTAACAAATTATATATATATACTTATAGTATTTTTCAGTGAGGCAAACAGATCTTCTCTTTCCTTATATGAAATGATTCTACTCATTGAGAAAGGCCTTAGTGCTATATATTTTCTATACTAACTTCTTTTTGTTTTGTGTGTATATCTTACAAATTTTTAATTATTTAAGTGACTTTATCAGTAACTAAAAGCATTGTTTATATTTCGTATCTGTGGTTACTATCATGATCTTGTTTATTGTTATGCCTCTTATCAGGAAAGTGCTGGTTGACTACTAGCTCTATATACACATAAACAAAAAAATCCCCTTAGTTCTTTGCTTCTTCTAGTCTTCAGAACATGGATTTTGAATTGGTGATAAACTTCTAGTAAACTTTATAAAATGATATGTTTTTCTAGAAAGCAGTTGAGGAAAAGATCCCAAAATCGTGTGTACTATTTTGGGGGTACTCTCTAATAGAACAATGCTTCTGCTTAGTTTCTGGAGTACTAGTATCAGTCAATAGCTATGTATGAATTCCCTATGATGTGCAAGGCATTCAAGGCATAGAAGGTGTATTAGCAAACCAAACAAGATCCCTACCCAAAAGATGCTTGCATCTTAGTGGGAGAGACAAAAAATAAAATGTAAACATAATAAATAAGTTGTATAGTACATTAGAATTTGGTAAATGCTGTGGAAAAATAAGGTAATAGGAGAAAAGGAGATAAGTACAGAAGGTAAAAATTGGACAGTGGCAATTTTAAAAGGATTATCATAGTAAACCTCAATTAGAAATGCTATTTGCATAAAGACATGAAGGATCTGAGGAATGATACAAACAGATAACTTGGTGAAGATTATTTCTGCCAAAGGAGGGCGAGAACAAAGATCCTAGGTTAGAAGCATTCTGACATGGTTCAGGAGAATGGCAAGGAGTCCATGTAAGTGAAATAGAGAGGTAAAAAGGGCAAAAGCAGAGATAAGGTCAGAGAGGTAAAATCAGGAATTGGGAAAACAGATTGTGCGTAACTTCATAAGCCAGCGGACTTTGGCTTTTACCTTCAGTGAATAAGGAGTCAGTTCAGGATATTATAGAGAAAAATGATAATGATATGATCTGCTTTGTGTTTTAATTAGATTACTCTAGCTACTACAGACTAAAGGGGAATGAAAATGAAGGCAGAGAGACCCATCAGAGAAATTGTAGAATTTAAGCCAGAAATTATTATAGTTCATATCAGAAGTAGTAGCAATAGAGTGGTAAATGAAGTAGACTGGATTCTCTGTATATTTAAAGATAAGACCAAGAAATTTTTATGCTAAATTGAACATAGCATTTAAAAGACTTAGCGTTTTTTTAAATCTGAAAATCTAGAAGGTTTAACTATCAGCTGAAATGAAAAGGCCGTGTGGAGCTATTTGTGACAGTAGGTGGGGACTCCATATTGAAATGCCTGTGAAACAATCAACTGGAGATGTTGAGGTAGCCATTGACTATGTAAATCCAGAGTTTGGATCCAGGTCTGTAGTATCATTTGGTATTAAAATCATAGGTCTTACATATCAATTCTACTTACTAAAATAACAGTTTTCTCCATGTCTTCTTTTATGTAGAAAAATGAAATTTGCCTTTCACCTTAGGAGTTAGAATGAGGAGCAAATTAAACTCCAAAGAAGTAGATAGAAAATTAGCTAAACCAGAAACAAGTACTGTAATAGAGAAAATATTAAAAGTGAAAAATCAGTTGTCTGAGAAGGTAAATAAAATTAATAATACTCTTACAAGACTTAGAAGAAAAAATTGAAACGTAAAATACCAGCATCACAAAGGAAAAGGTGGAATCACTATAGATTCTGCATATATTAAAAGAGTAATACAGAGATACTGTGAACAACTTTGTCAAAAATTCAAGAATTTGATGAAATGGGTAAATTCTTTGAAAGATACAACTTTTCAACACTAATATAAGAAGAAATAGATAATCTTAACTAGTACTCCATATCTACAGCAGAGGTTGAATTTGTGAATAAAAACTTTTCAACAAGGAAAAGTCCAGACCTAGAGGGTGTAGTCTACCAGCTATTTAAGGAAAGAAGGAAAAAAAATTATACAATTTTACATAGACTTTCAGAAATCAGAGGAAGATAAGAAGATAAATTCCGGAATTATTATAAAATGCTATAAAATATTAGCAAAGACGTTACAGATAGAAAATTGTAGACTTATAATAACCTTCAGGAACATAGATGTAAAACTGTTACCAAAGTTTACCCAATTGAATCCAGCAATGTATTAGAATATTAATGTATCTCAACCAAATAGAGGAGAATCCTAGGAATACGTGCTTGATTTAACATTTGAAAATTAGTGTAATTTGCTGCATAAAGAGAATGGAGAAAAATCGTAGATCATTTCCATAGTAAAGAAAAGCATCTAACAATTCAAATCCATTGTTAAAAATCCTTAGTCAACTAGGAATGAAAGAAACTGCCTAAATCTCAGAAAGGCATCTGTGAAAAACTCAGGAGCATACTTAAATGTAGAACGTTAAACCCTTTCCCCTAAGAGTATGACGAAGAAAATACAATAAGCTGTCAAGATCTCTACTCAACATGTACCAATAGTCCTAGCTTGTGCATTAAGGTAAGAAAAACAAATAAGGTGGGCTGGGGATATAGCTCAATGGAATAAGCGCCTGCCTGGCAAGCACAAGGTCCTGAGTTTGATCCCTAGTACCGCAAAAAAAAAAAAATAGATTGGAAAGGAAAACAATAAATTTGTAACTGATATGCTATACATGGAAAACTCCCTGGAATTTACAAAAAATATATCATGATACGTGAACTTAACAAGGTTACAGAACACAAAGTTTGTGTGTGGAGGGAGGATCCTAAGTAGTTTTATATTAGCAGTATAATGAAACTAAAAATTTAAATTGGGCTTGGTGGCACATACCTATAATCCCAGCTAGTTGGAAAACTGAGACAGGGAAAGTGTAAGGTCAAGGCCAGCCTGGGAAATTAGCAAGGCCCTGTCTTAATTTAAAAAAAAAGAAAAAAAGAATTATTAAAGACTTGAGATATAGCTCAGTAATAGTTTAGCACATGTGTGGCACTAGATTTAATCCCCAATATTGCAAACAAAAACATAATAAAATTTTTAAATATAGTGGTTATATTAGCTTCAAAAAATACCAAATTATATAGTCAAAAGTCTATGTAAGAAATTTAAAGACCTAAATAAATGCAGAGATACTTATGGATTGAAAGTATAAAAATTGTTTAAAGGTGCCATTCTTCTTAAATTGGTCTTTAGTTTAATCCTTATCCATATTTTGACAAGTTTGGTTTTTAGTGTCATTGTTAAGGACATAGACAAACTGATTTTAAAATTAATGTAAAACTGCAAAGGCTACTCTTGGAGCCAAAAAGATTTTGAAAAAAAAGAAAATTGGAAGTTTTATACTACCTGACATTAGCATTCCATATAAACCAATCATGGCAGTGGGGTACTTGCTTAAGGACAAATGGGTCAGTAGAACAGACTAGAGTACAAAATAATCTGTGTATGTATGACCAATTGGTTTTTCACCAGGTTGCCAAGTCCAATGTAGAAAGGAAAGTCTTTTTAACAAGTGATGTTGAATAACTGTGTATCAAACTCTATTTTAACTGTTTACATAAAAATTAAGATTATAGGTCTAAATGCAAAATAATAAATCCTGGAGAGAAGATGCCTTTTTAACTTCGGGATAGCCTAAGACTACTTGGACATGAAACAAAAGACACCATAAAAGAAAACACATGAGCCTGGTGCTCACCTGTAATCCACCACTCTGGGAAACAGACAGAAGGGTTGCAGCTTTGAGCACAGCCTGAGCAGTTTACCAACTTAGCAAGATGGTATTCCAAAATGAAAAGTAAAACAGGGCTGGAAACGCAGCTCAGTGTAAAGGCCCTGCGTTCAGTCCATAGTACTGAGAAAGGAAAGAAAAGAAAAACTTGATAATTGGTCTTCAACAAAATTAAAGTTTTTATTCACTAAATGACATTATTCAGAAAATAAATAAGTAAGCCACAGACTAAGAGTATTTGCAATAAATACATTTAACAGAAGATTGAAGCCTAGAATATATGAACATCGTACTTGCCTTGCTCTTCTATCTTTATTTTCCCCAACTTTTGATTAGGTAAATAACTCCAGGATATTTGTACCATTTCTGACCTTCAAAAATATGTTAGTCAGGTTTACTGATAATAGTGTGGTTAACACTTGATATTTTGGAAGTTGCAGAGATAGCTGTGAATTTACTCCACTTGTTTGGATGGTTATTTCCCCTGATGTTTCATTTAAAAATCATTCTTACTCTTTAACTTTACTTTTTTTCAGCTTCCTCATTCAGGATAAATACAGTTACCCTAAATTTTTTAATTTGTCAAATTGCCAATATTGCAATAATTTTGTCTTACACTATTTTGTCCTTGTTCAGTTATTTAAACCTTTAACTAGATAGCGTGGGAATCTAATCAATATTTAAAATACTATTTCCATTAAAAAGGGCCTTTGATGGTACATGCCTGTAACCCCAGCATTTGGGAGGCAGGAGGCAGGAGGATTGCCGCAAGTTTGAGACCAGCCTGGGCTACATATTGAGTTCAGGGGCAACCTGAATTATACAGCAAGGCCTGGTCTCAAAAAAAGAGGGGGAGGGCTGGGGATATAGCTCAGTGGAATAAGTGCTTGCCTGGCAAGCGTAAGGTCCTGAGTTTGATCCCTGGTACCACAAAAAAAGGGGGGGGTGTCTTTGAAACCCAATGTGGTGGTATATGCCCTCAATCCCAGCATTAGGGAGGCTAAAGCAGGAGATTGCCAGTTTAAGACCAGCCTGGGCTACATAGCAAGAACCTGTCTCAAAGAGGGGGGCACTTTCAATGGTAAAAATATAATTATCCATGACTGTGGGATCCCATTTATTTTGTAATTTGGGAAGGGCCTATGTGTGCTATTTTCACACAGTTGGATTTACATAGCAGAAACATCAGGTATTTTATGGGGGCATGCTTTTTTTTTCATTTTTGGAGTAATGAAGGCACTGTACTAAAAATTAGTAACTATGTCTAGGGTACCAATCTATCCACATGGATAGATTGATAGAGACCAAAGTGAGTGATTATGTTTTTATTGAAGTAAGTTTATTGTTCCTTAATACATCCTTTAGTAAACTTTGAAAAATAATTTCAGGACTTGGTCAGGTATTTTTGAAAACAATAATAGCACTCCAGTAAAAAAGCCAGCATATTCTTAATCTAAATGTGCTCTTCTAATCAATATATGGTTAAATGAACTATACAACATATGTGGAGGAACATACAGAGGCTAGTCCTGTAAATGGTCAAAGTTGCAGAAGCTGATTTTCTTAAACATGCTAGCCAGCTAATTTGTTTCTGTTTTTCTTTACAGTTCCAACTCCTAGCTTCTGCTCTGTTCAAATCTGGTTCAGATTTTACAGCTTTAGGTAAGTATGCTAGTATACTCTACCTGTCAGGTGCCCTAGTATCTGAAAGGTTGGTGTTTGGGTTTTTTCTTAAATTAAATATCAGGGAAGTGTTCATCCAGACAAGTGGGGCGGGTCCAACATGAGCCTTTGTGGCAGCTTTCTAGAGGCTGAGTCTGCAAGCCTCATTGAACAGTTTGTGATTCCTGTTACACCAGTTGTTGCATTATAATGTAAACAGATGGCAATAGGGGCATGGTCAAAATAAATTAATTTGTGTAGCATTGCTTTGGAATTCAGGTTATATTACTAATATATTGTGAGATTATACTTATTGATTAAATGGTTTTTCTTAATTTATTCTCTGTGGAATTGTGTGGTCTCAAGAGAATGGCAGTGGGCAAAGCAGTAAAATCAGTTATTTGGGGAGCAGTGAAAACTTTCTTAAAAATGAAAAATTTAGAACTGGGTGTGTTGGCACATGCCTGTAATCCCAGCACTCAGGAAGCTGAGGCAGAAGGACTGCTGTGAGTTTGAGGCCAGACTGGGCTTTATAGTGAGTCCAAGTCAGCCTGAACTACACGGCAAGGCCTCGTCTCAAAAAAAAAAAAAAAAGAAAAATTTTGTTTGTTATTATTTTAATTGTTCAAGGTATGTTCCATTTGAAACTTAAGTTTTTCTCTATCAGCTCAGATGTGGGCATCAGTCTTTATTAAGAATTACTCTCATTTAAAGAAAAAGTAGAATTCTCAGTTAGTATTAATGAACTTTTAAAGTAAGCTATACTATAGTAAAGAGTCTGTACAAGTTCCAGGGGCCAAAGCTTTAGTCAGGTGAATTTCCAAAGATTTTTGTTAGGATAACTTGTTGATAGCTTTAGCTTTTCAGCAACATAGTAGTCTTTTGAAATAGGAGAATTTCTCACTCTCTACATGTTACTATACAGTGAATGCACAGTAATAACCATTGATACCAGTGCTTTCATTATTTGCCTTAAAGTTGAGCGATAACATTGACATTTTCTGATATGTAATGTAAATACTCTTTCTATTTGGAATGTACCCTTTGGAATACCAGTTTAGTTTCTTCACTGTTTGTCCTTCTGGATCTTAAAGATTAACTGTTTCTCAGAGAAAAAAAGGGATATTGATAAATATTTATATTTTATTTATATATATAAATTCTAGTGTTTTAACTGAAAAGGGAAAGAATAGAAGTGTTTCTTGGAGTTTTGCCCTCTCCATAGAAAGAGTAATTGAGCTGTCTCTCTAATGAAGGCAATCTCAGTCCTACTCCAGAACATGTAACATTCCATGAGACTAGATTGAGCAGAATACTGTAAAACACGACTTCAGTAGGTTCACCTATTTAGGTGATGGTTTACCAGTATTCCACACAGTTGGATTTACACAGCAGAAACATCAGGAGTTAAAAAAAATGTCTTCAGGCTAGTAGAAATTACAACTCTATGATGACAGAGAATCTAGATATAAGCATTATTTTAGAAAGCTCACATGACCTTCTGAATTTTATCATTTGTAGCAGAGATGCAGAAATACATGAATTGGGAACCTTGGCAGATAGATTGAATGAATGTGTGTCGTCTTCTGTATACTCTAGCCCAGAGCCATTATTTTTATTTATTGGTATGCAGTACTAAATTATCTCTGGTTAACTTTTAGCCCTTAGGAAAAGAATTTCTTGGCAGTATTTTAAAGAGGTTAGGGTGATATCAGCAAATATTTTACCTTCATTTTAATTCCTTTCTTCTGTATCTGCCCTGCTCCCTGCCAGCTAACATTTTGCCAGGAACAACTTGTTTTAGTTGGAGTCTAAACAAACCTCAGATGTACAAAGAACAATACAACAGAAAAAAATACAAAAAAGGCAAATTCCTATGAGATTCTGTCTGAAGG
>PVLD010002260.1:69520-171516 GCA_004027595.1 Dinomys branickii
AAAAAAAAAAAAAAAAAAGAAAAGAAAAGAGAAACAGTTGCCATGAACAAGTCACTTAACCTTGCTGATCATCAGTTTCTTAATCTATAAAATAGAGGGAATAAGAGTATTTACCTAAATTGTTGAAAGAAATGAAAGAAATAATTATCAAAACCACTTAGCACAATAAAATATTTAGTATTTACTGTCATCATCATCATCATCATCTTTTAGTAAAGTAAATTTGGGTCAGGAGCAAATTCGAACTGTATGCTAATTTTGATAATGAGGGATTTGATATATTATTTATAAATAGGTCATACTTTTCATAGTTTCTGTTTAGAGTTTCCAGTTCTTGTTCTCATTTATTTTCTGTAAGACTTAGCCTTTACAACAATTAGAATTGAAATACAATACGTTATTTAATGTTATCTGTAATATTTAAGAGAATCAGAAAGATGGGAAATAATTTACAGACAGGTGGTGTTATTGGAAAAATGAGTGGGTTTGGAGATAAATAACCTCCAGGGATCTTTATTTTAGTTTCTTGTGGTTATAGGCACCTTTGAGATTGAAGTGAGTCGTTTTGCTAATTTTAAGAGCTCCATTTTCTAGGCAGTATTGAGGTGTGGTATGTAATAACTAGGAAAATCTGGTGTCCAGAGCATGTTCACTTTTCACATCTTTCTTGTTCAGTCCTCACATCTTTCTTTAGAAGGAAAGTACAAAATCAGACAAATTTTTGAAGCATTTTATGCCTAAATACAGTGTTTTTGGTACTCTGTTGATATTTGTAAATAGACATCTTAAGTTCACAGCATTTGCTATGGCCTTTTAACTGTGTATGTTTACTGTATCCTTCAAACTTAAGATTTTAGCAAAATACTATCTTTTACTGCCTATCTGTAGCTCACGTGTTTACAATGGCTCGTCATATAAATGATAAGATTAGTATTAGAAATAGGAAGTGTTGAGTTTTAAAAAACTCATATGCCAAGGAAAAAGTAGAAAATTGCCTATTTCTTCTTTACCATAGATGGGGAAAGCCAGGTGATCTCTGTGTTTAAAATATTCCTAATATTCCTTGTTTTTTAGAGCATTGTTTTCAGTCAAAATATTAGTGATATATAGTAATAGCTAACCAATACTAGTTTTTATGGGGCCAGATGTTATTCCAAGCATTTTTCATGCCATACTGTATTTAATCCTATTAAGTGACCCCTTTTTGTGTATGGAAACTGGAATGCAAAGAGGCTAAAGTACCTTGGCCAGGAATAGAGCTAGTCTAGTGGGTGAAAAAACCACGGTCCAAACCTTGTCAGTATGGCTTCTGAGTTCTGTACTGACTCTCATAGAGTTCACCAGTTTCCAGTTCTCTGAGGATAAGTTTCTCCTTCCATTTTATAGTGAAAATACAATGAGAGAAATGTAGTGACTAGAAACAAGGGTTTATAATCAATATTATCTTTTTGTCCTATTTCTCCCGTTTATGTCATTATGTTACTATGGCCTCAACCCTTTCCTTCCTTCTTTCTTTCCTTCCTTCCTTTGTTCACTCCTTCACTCCCTCCCTCCCTCCCTTTTTTGTACTGGGAATTGAACTTAGGACCTCACACTGGCCAGTCAGGTGCTGTGCCACTGAGCTGTACCCCCAGCCCCTTTTCTGTTACGTTTTTTTTTTAACTGACTACAAAACTTAAGATTCTCCTTAAGTGACTTCTTTCAGTCTACTTTCTACCCTCAAATATAATTACATCTGGTAGATCTTTACATATTCATCTGTGTGTAAAGAGATGTATAGATACAGTTGATTCTCATTATTCAAAATAATATTTATAAAGTTATGAGGAAGACTGGGCATGGTGGCACATGTCTGTGCTCCCAGCTTTTGGGAGGCTGAGGCAGCAGGATCACTGTGAGTCCAGAGCCATCCTGGGCTACATAAGGAAGTTTAAGGCCAGCCTGAATGATGTAGCGAGACCCTGCCGAGAGAAAGATGGAGACAGAAAAAAAGAGGAGAGAGACAGAGGAGAGAGAAGAAGAGGGAGGGAGGGGAGAGGGGAGACAGAAAGTCATAAGGAACTTTGAATTATTGATCACAGCATTATTGCTCTTGTGAGAAATACAGAGGTTTTTGTGAGCCTCCAGGCAAAATATTTTTTTCAGCTGATCAATATAAAACCTTCACTTAGATATATTTCTTTTTAAAGATTCCTTATTTAATATATATTATTGTTTCATTAACAGTTCATGGTCAACACTGCCGTAACTCATACCTGAATGAAGCTTCTTGTGTGAATACTTGAAAATTTTTTGTAAAGTACATCTTGGCCTTCCTACGCTTAGAAGCACAAGACACTTGGCCATTTTAAATAATAAAATCATCACAACACAAAAGTGTGAAAAATGTGGCACTAAAAAGAACGTGAAAGTACAATTTAGTATGAGACTTGAGACAAGAAAGCACAGATAATCACATAGTTTAACCTTGGATGATATGGCTTGAAACTGTTTCTGTGAAACTATACAAGGTCATTTGTATACGTATTAATCCAAAGTAGGGGCCTACCATAACTTCACTATTCATCTAATGTAAGTTTCAGGTTCCTTTTTGGTAAATAGCAAGTAAAAATAAAATGTACTTCTGAGGATTAAATTGGATAGCACATTGCTCTATAATTTGAGCACTCAATAAACAAAAATAGATGGGCTCTGGATGTGGACATGGGTTCACATTCTGTCTCTTCAGGCATTGTGAGACCTTATTAAAGTACTCAAAGTTACCTGAAAATGGATATTATGTAGCTTATTACTTTTGTGGCAGCGCAGTATGGTCATACAAGGGTTGATAAAAAACACAATATGTGTTTACATTTTTAAAAACTATTATAATGAAAGGCACATTGCTATTAATTTCCCTCAGAATACTTCCTCTCACTTCAGACTTCCTCTCACTTCAAACACAGTTAGCCCCCTGTCCTTGCCACTTTCTGAAGCAGTTCTGTAAGTCATTTCATGGCTACTTTTACGAGGCATGATAAAAGAAACTGGTGATTGCTGCTGCCAAATGCCATCAAGAGAAAGATGGGCTTGTGAAAGTGTGATGGTGTATTGCCACTTACTTCACTTATTCAGTGGATCTGAAACCATGCAACTAACCGCCAGCTCTTCCCCAAAGCCAAATGACCATAAAAGGTAAAATTTATAGTGGATTCAACCTTGTTAAAGCAATTTAAGACACTTGTGAGAGAGGACTTCTGGCACTGTTTCAGAAAGCGGCAAAAAATGATGCTGTGAGTGTGTTTGAAGTAAGGCAGAATATTTTGAGGGGATGTAATGGCAATATGTCTTTTACTGTAATGTTTTTTCCAAAAATTCACTGTATTTTTTGATCATGCCTTGTACATGAAGTACCTTACATATAGTAGGAGTTTCCCTCCCTTTTATGTCATTTTATCTCATGAAAATGGTATTACTTCATTAGAATATGTTATAAAATCACTATCTTAAAAATACATTGTGCTCTGCATTTTTACAAATTCAGTGCAAAATAAATAGTAAAACAAGGTAAAAACCATAGCGTTAAATGTTTTTTAAAAACCACACCTGTTATTAGTCATATAATTACCTACTAGGGAAAAACACCAAACCTTTTTATTACAATACTTAACCTCTGTCAGAGAGGTATAGTTTAAAGAGCATAAAAGCAAAGAAATCTTGTTTTTGTTGATAGTACTATACTTCTAGGATTCTTTTTGAGTGTATTTTAAATTGAGCAAATGAGTAAATATTACAGTTTTGCTGGGAATCAATGTATTCCTACTGGAAGAAAGGAAATTGGGATGGGATAAAAGAGGAAGAATCTTGAGAGCGGTTTTTTTTAGAAAAATGAAATTAGTAATAAAAACATGAATTAATGATTTTTTTAAAAATGTGTATGTATAAAGGGCTACAAATGATGACACCATGTAATTAGTATGGTTGTTCTTAGGTTTCTAAATATAATTTACCACCAAAAGGAATGACGGCTTTTTGGAGAAATGCCCAGCTCTAGAGCTGTGCAAGGGTGGGCGTGGAAATCTTCCTGTATCAGAAAATAAAGGCAGAAAGATACAGAAGCAACTCTAGATGCCAAATCTGGAACAATAAGTCTCAGAATGAATGATGATCATAATGAGTGTAACATTAAACAACAGAAGAACTCAGGAGTATATACTGACCTAAACAGATCAGTAAAATGGAGAGCAGAAAAGAAGCTCTTTATAATAAATGTCAACCAACAACTGTAGAAGGAACTGTAGAGTTAGAAAATCACCATAATGTAAATAATAATTGTTTCAGCAAGAATCGTCAGTTACTGGATTAGTAATCATGGAAATAAGACATTTATATAATCTTGGATCTCCCAATCCAGTTAATTGATTAAAAAATAGAAAAGAACAACTTTACATTGGAGAAGTTTGTCATACACAAAGTTAAACACCTGATCAAAGTTAACATCACTGGTATGGAGACAGACCACCACATGCCTTTCGAGATGATGCACTGAGAAGAATACCCAGAAGTGCTTTTGCAGTATTCGGGCTAAAACATCATAAACAGCACCTGATCATGAAAAACCAGTCATAGCACCCAAATTTAACATTCTACTCATAACTTCTCTGTACTTTTCAAGAATATGTATGTCACTATTTTCAGGCTAAAGAGACTTAAAATTATTTATAGGGCTGGGAATATAGCTCAGTGGTAGAGTGCCTAGCATGCAAAAGGCCCTGTGTTCAATCCCTAATACCCCACTGCAAAGAAATACACTGTATAGAATGCGTAATCTTTAATTGGATTGAATTTTAAGTTAGTGGGGAAAATGATGATAGACAAGTTTATTAGGACATCAGTGTTAAATTCTCCGAGTTAAATTGTGTGTATATAGTGATTGTGTAAGTGGCTGTTTTTGTTCTTAGCTGAAATGTACCCAAAAATTTAGGGAGAAGATATATAAAATTTATTCTCTAGTTTTACAGAATTATTATGAGTAGGTAAGAATGTATCTGTACAATGTCAACAGCAGATGAATCTAAATGAAGAATAAATCCGAGTGTTCACTGTACTCTTCATGAAACTTGTCTGTTGGTTTGAAAGTTTTCAGATGAAAAAAGTGAAAATAAAGCAATTTGGAAAATTCAGAGAGCATAAAGCAGAAAAAAAGATTATAATCTCCCCATTCAGAGATAAGCTTTGTTAATTTTTTGGAGTATTTCCTTCTATTCATTTCTGTGATATGATAGTAAGCTTTGATAAAAGCTTAGCTCAAAGGAAGAAACATTTTCCCCTCAAACTTAAGAGAGTAATAATAACAAATTTAAAAATAAAAAGGAATGTACCATTCTTGAGATACTGTTTATTTTCTTCCAGGAAACTGATATTCTTGGCAGTGTTATGTTCTATTCCTGTTCTTTATAAGGTTAAAACAGATTGGACCTAAAACTTACTCCAAGTTGAGTGGAAATCAGTCTGATTTGAAGCTGTTTTCATTGATCCATCATGTCATCTATAACTCTTTATGGCTCTAGTTACTTTTCTGATGGCACACAGCAGGGCTCACAGCAGTGTCTCAGCTAGCCATTTCAACAACAAGAAAATCATGTATTTTGACATTTCAATACTTCATTTGGGTGTAAGAAATCTGAAGCACCTGAAATCAATAAGGAGACATCTTGCTAAATGTTGCACTGGCTGCGAGGAACTTCATAATTAAACTTTTATTAGAGGTTAAAGAATATCTTTAGAGTAACAGTGCCCACCTTTTAATAATGTCGTCCACTTTCTACTATTTAGCTGAATAAAAATAGTTCATTTTTATTCTTATATAATATATCCCCAGTAGAGAACCTGGTACAGAGTACTGTAACATGGTATTTACTATGTGCCAGGTACCATTCTACATATTATAGATGAATGTCATCTACATTCAGTGCTTTGATAGTACTTCTAGCGCTCAAAGCTGTAATGATTTTAAGACGCTTTCTAAAAATCCTTGTCATTTTGATTTTAGTTTTATTATCAAAATATTGGGTGAATCAGAAGCATTAAAAGGTCAGAAAAAAGGGCTGAAATTTCTTTAATGGACTAACAGAGGAAGAACTTTGAAAGAAGTAGAAAAAGTGCCAGTCTTTCTGCTAGGTACTTTACATATAATTGCATTTAATCTTCACAGTACTCTTGTAAACAGGATTATCATAGATTTACAGCGAAGAAACAGAAATGCTGAAAGCTAGTGAAGCTGATATTACCTACATCCACAGCACTGCCAGGTAGTAGAATAGAGATCATATTAGTAGTCTGTCTAGTTTTGAAGCTTGATTTTATTTTGTTTTTTTCCCATTATACATTGCTGCTGGTCCGAACTAATTTTTCTGTTACATGGTCAGTGATCACAGTGGATGAGTTTGTTTGTTCTCTCTTCTTCACTAGGCTTTTCGGATGTGGATCACACCTATGCTCAAAGAACTCAACTCTTTGACACCTTAGTAAATTTCTTTCCTGACAGCATGACTCCTCCTAAAGGCAACCTGGTAGACCTCATCACACTGTAACTGAAGAGTCACTGGCCACACAAGTGGAGAACAGGAGACACTTTGAGTGTGTGGATCACAGCTCTGTTGCCTGAAGTGAAGCTGCAGTGATTGAGGACTGCACCAGAGTGTTGAAGGGATCTTTGCCATCACAAGTTTTAACCCTCTTCCTTCGTACCTGACCTCAACCCCATTCTCATCTTATTCCTAAATTAGGCTAATAAAGTGAAATTGGTATTCTTTCCATTTAAATATATATTTTTCTTACTTTAATTTTTAGGAGTTAATGAGTGTAAAAAATTTAGTTTATCCTTTTCTAATTTGTCATTTCTTTTAAATTAGAAGATCAGCACTACCAACAGACTCAGTACTACAGAAATGTGGGGTTTTGTTGCTGGCTTATTTTGCCTTTGTTTCATCTTTCTTCCCTTTCACTTTACCTCACATCAATAGCTGCTTATAAGTGGTATCACGAATTTACTTCTTCATTCTTAAACAGGTGTGTAGTTCTCTAGGACAGTTGGTATATGTTAAAGTGATATATGTGGTTGACTTGTCTTATATTGCATTAAACAGTAGACAGGATAGAAGGCTTAAATTTGCACCTATTGCCATAGAACTAAAAAATGAAGCTCAAGATTGGCCAAGACCAAGATTGGTATATAATGTTTCACGTTCTGTTTTGTCGTGGGCATTACACTGGCATTTGGCTTTCACTCACAGAAACTGAAACTAAGAAGAGCCATTCTAAAAACGGCCACTAGGAAAGACCCAGTAGTGATTAATATGGTGGTTGATATCTTTGTAGCAATTCTGAAAGAAACTCTGGTAGAGCTATTTAGAGCCAGGGCTCTCATTTCTCCTGTGTGCTATCTCTTTTTAGTAGTTCCTTTGGAGGCACATGGAAGGTGACGGGTCCATACCTGTGCATTAATTATCTCTGTATATCACTTGTACCTACTTTAAGTACTGATATATTGAAGAGTAATGGTTTATGATTATCCATTGATCTACAACTGACAGTCGTGTCATTAAGCACCGGAACCAACTTTTTCTTAAATAATGAAGGAAAAAAAAAAACTAAAGGTACAGCTTTTTTTTTTTTTTTTTTAAATTAAATGGTGGGTTTTTCCATGGTTCCATTTTTGTGTAGGTACATATCTTCTAGTGAGATGCTGTGGAATGTAATATGGGAAGCCTAGATCTGACTAGTGTTTACATGTACTCAAAAGGTGTGCTTTATGACACCCACCTGATGAGTTTGCTGATGGAAAACTCAGTGTAATGTCCATTTGTCAGCTTTTAAGAGTAATTAACTTCATGGAATTGAGTATGTCCCTGAGTAGTAAGATTAGGCCTCACCAGAGAGAAAAAATTGATGTGCACTTTCAAAAAGTGTTATTATAGGAGTGAGACTTTTAAGATGTTGACTCATTTTTTTAGGTACTGGGAATCAGACTCAGGACCTGTGTGTACCAGGCAGGTGCATGTGTCACTGAGTTACATCCCCGGCCCTCACACTGTCTTAATTACCTGATTTTGCTTTTGGGGATGAACAGAATGTATTTTGGCTAGTTTTAGGTTCAGGTTGTAGGGTTCTTGGCTTTTTAAGCATCCCAAAGCAACTAATAATGATTTGTTGAACATTTAGGTCTGTACCTTGTGAAAAGTATACTACATAATCAGCAAATACCAAATTCTATAAATGAATAATAACCAATTAATTATACAGTTGGATAAGTTAATTCTGTTTGCAGATGTGTCAGTTTTGAAAAATGATTATTCTCAGTGACAGCCAAGAGCATAAAATATTAATATCACTAATATTATAGCCTATTGGATTTTATTTTCTGGAGACAGACGCAAGTCAGAAGTTGATAAGGAAAAACTTAAACTTGGTTAAGACTAGCAAATTTAAAAGCTCCAATTTACCATGAATTTTGGCACTTTAAAAACATTAGCCAAATCAAATTCTACAACCTTTCACCATTCTTACAGTGATTTCTTTGTAATTTTTCATCAGTTTTCAGGCTTCATACTAGTTCATATAGTTCAATTTCTCACTTAAGTGATTTTGTTTTTTCCTAGCTACTTTTCTCTGCTAGTGTTTTTTGTTTTTGCTTTTGTTTTTAGGATATGCCTATTTAATTTCATCTTTCCTTTTCTTTCGGTGGAATTTTTTCGCTACCATGTTTAAAGGGGCTGATCATAGTGAATGCTTAGTGTGCCTGAGCGAAGAATCGCTGAGAAGGTAACTGACTAAGTCAGAATCTGTACCTTGAGGGGTTATGGACACTGCCAGGATTGACTGCAGAGAATGTTGAGCTCCTTACATCCATGGCCAAGATTGGCACATTACTCCTACACCACATCAGAACCCTTATGTGAAACTTGCTTGTGTGTTTAGTGAGAAGCTACATGTATTTCCAAGAATTCTAGCAGTATATTGGTGTTTAGGTAGCCAAGTACAGTAGTAACTTGGCTCACACTCTTCTGTTTGCAAGTAATTCTCTTCTCAAACAAGCTGTTAGGCAGAATTTTGCTTCTGTTCACAAACATCAGGTGACAAACACAATGATATCCATCTTCCCCACAGAAACAGTTATCTTCCACAAAATTATAAAACAAGTTTGTCAACCAAGGTATCGCTTTATGTCTTTTACTACATAAAAAGTTCATTCAGGCTTACTCCCAAATTGAAAAACCTGGATGATAGTTTAGACCCATTAATTAGTGAGTTACAATTTGTTCAATTTATCCATAGCTTCAACCTCATTTCCATTTCTCTTTTTGCCAGTGGAATATATTATTTTAAACCAGACAAAAACTAGATCTCTAATAATATTTTCAGTGCTTTTATTTCATGAGAAGTGATTTGATTTGCAAGTCAACTCTCAATACATTTGCATTTTGTGAAATGACAGGCACCTCGCATGACCAGCTTGATTAATTCAGAGTATATCCCTTTTATTCAAGCAAAGGAGTTCAGAGTTGGGTAGCTACCTCTGTTAAAGCTGACAGCAGCACTAACCCTTATCAAGGTCATCTTTTTAGATGTGGTTTTCCATTTAAACTAAAACTGACCTGTTCATGTCTAATAAGTAAATCTAATAAGAAACTTAAATTATTGGTTTATCCTAGAAAAGCTAGTCAGATTTAGAGTTTTGTGGTTTAAACTTGTAAGTGCATTCTTCAGAGAAATATAAATATTGTATATAAATGGTTGGCAGCTTTTCATTGCAGTGGATCTTTTCACATCTGCCTTAAAAGTGGTATGTAAAGCTCCATCTTAAGAGTTTCACTTAGTAAACCAGGATTTTAAAATTTAACCAACAACTACAAACTTACAAATTCTAGCATTTAGTAGGAGAGTAAGAATTATTCTTTTGCTGGGTCAAAAAGCACTTTATTCTCTGAGCTGTCCTCAGTTTCATAATTACATAATTACCCTGTCATTGTTCTTAATGTGACATGGACTTTATTAAGGAAGTACCATTTGATTGTTTCCTGAGTGAATATGTGTGAAGTCCTCAGCTAGTTGAGTGTTGTGTAACAGTTGAAAATTACAGTTTGAGGCAATTTCTATGAGAAGGAGCATTACAATATGTACCAGTGTAAACAAACTTACGTAGCTATTAAAAATATAACCTTCCTAATACTTACTTTCTGCGAAGTCCTTGTTCATTCACATTGCCTGAATTTTCACCAAATTTTAACAGTCATTACTCTAGGGTGTGCTGGGTTCCCCCAGAAAAAGTCTCTAGTTGTTGGAGAAGTGTCATAGAGGTCTGTATATGATCATACTTGCACATTTAAGTCGTTGGACTTCTTAATGCAAAGATTTTTGTTTTGCATACATTGTTCTTTTGTGGTTTTTGACTATGGCTTATATCTCCTTCATGTGATTTGTTTTAATGTTAAAATGATTTTGCTATCGAAATCTTCTAGTCTAGAGGTATGGCAGTTGAAGGCTGAAGTTTCCAAGTTTGTTCAAGTCACATGTAATGGACTAGCTCATCTGAATACCATTGCCATAGTTTTGTTTCAAAACTCATTGCAATCTATTGATTTCTTCACCAAATGCTTATTTGTTTTTCCTCAATAAATGCTATCTCAGAGATTTATTTATGTATGACTTTTTAACTGGGAATTCCTCCAAATATGGTGAATTGTGTTTCCATTTTTTTATCTTTATGTATGTATGTATTTATTTAGGCAGGGTCTCACTATGTAGTTCAGGCTGGCTTTGAACTCACTGTGTAGTTCAGGCAGACCTTGAACTTGTGTTCATCTTCCAGCCTTAGTCTCCTGAGTGTTTAGATTACAGGTGTGCACCACCATGTGTGGCTATTTTTGACCTTCTTTAGCCCCAGACTTTATTGCCTTTCTGTAGCATTGCTTAGGACCATTATACTGCCCGAAAAAATCAAGTCTGAAGCAAACACACTCATCATCCTTGTTTGTGACAAGCAATAGTGAAATTAAAAATTATGTATCACTGAAAATAATAACATTTAGATATTGCTGTAGAAATGTGTGCATCATTTTCATGTGGAGATAGTAGTAATTGTATGGCAGCTGTAATGGAGGAGCCTGTGTTGGCTTCTTTTCCTGGCGCTAGGAATTACTATCTTAGAAATATAGGTAGAGTGCAAGTCTTACAAGAGAACTCATGGAAAATTCAGTATACCACCAGAATTGCCATTTGCCTATTGTCTTACTGTGTTTTTAACCTTTTTTCTATTCCAACTTCTCATAAATAGCATTGATTTTCAGCTGAGGTTGGGATTTTTATTAAGAATTGGCTTTCAGTTTCTGATACAGTTGCGTGTTAGGGATAGCTTTATTAAGTGACCACGAAATGATTGGTATTTTTTTTCCTAAGTAAAAAATACAAGTGTATCAATGTGTCTTACCCTCAAGAATATGACTTTAGACCTGACCTATTAATTCTGAATAACTTAAATCTCATTCTCAGTTACACAACCAGTGATAAAATCATTCAACAATAGCTTCAATAGCCGCTAATTTACAGAGCCATTAGAAGTTACAGTAAATTAGATTTTCTAGTGCTACAGAGAGAAATTACCTTTTGGGGAACTGTCACTTGTGTTTTTCTGTCAGATCTTGAGCTGGATCCCAGTTCACAACTTAACACAAAAAGCAAGGGATGGTTCTAGTTTATCTTTTACAATCATAATTTGGAAATTAAATGTGCTGATATACGCTCAAGTCCCCGAACACTGCCAACCTTGCTTGAATTTTTTGTTGATATCATCCGAGAACTATAATGTCAACAAGAAACAAAATGGCAGAGGGTGAGGGGGATGTTTGATAGAGAAGGAGACCAGTTCTAAGAAATCATTTAAAATTATAGAATCTTACCTCCTGTCTTTATCTACTCTTTGTACAGCTTCAGTGCACTATTACACACTTGCGGTGTCCTGTTTTGCCTACCTAAGGCACTTTGACTTGGGAGTATTGAACTTCAAGAACAAAACTAGAAGGGAGATTAGGGCTATATTGGAAAAGAAATAAGGAGAGCTTTTTCCTTATGGAGCTGAAGGTTCATAAATCTAAATAAAACAGAACGGTCTACATTTTTAACCCTGAATAATTTTATGTATGCAGTGCTGGGAAAAAAGGCATCAATGTTTAATTTTCTAGAGTGTTCAGTTATCCTGATTCGTCTTTGGAATGCATTTCTTGGTTAAGTTTCTCCACAGTAGTTGCAAAAGACTGTAAAACAGAAAACCTTGTATCATTAACTCTAGATCCCAAATAGGTGAGCAGCTTTGTGTGTACATCCAGTTCTTTGGTAAGGGTGCAGGATGAAAAGCAGCAGTAGGACATTTGCATGTGCAGTTTTTAGGCCCCCAGAGCACTTTACATGGCTCTGGGTGTTCTGGGTTGCTAACATTCCCAGCGGTGAGTTTAGATATCTGAGCTGTCTGCTGCACAGATACTGTACCAGCCTCAGGAAATCACCACTGTTCAGTTTCATTCCTACTTAATGCCAAGTTAAAGGGCAGGAAGGAGAAATGTGTGTGTGATACATGGAGCAGACTCACTCACAATAAAGGAGTTACAGTGTAGCCAATTTAAGCTTTATTTCTCTCTCATTAGCACATCTTAAGAAAGTATTTCTTCATTTAACTAGTGCAATTGGGTTGATGTTCATCTACTAGCCCTTTAAAATAGGAAGAAAATTTCCATTTCATGTATAACTTACACAAAATTGAACTGACATAAGTTTTTGTGCCCTAAAGTAAGTTGGTCTTATATAATACCAGGGATCTATATTCTGCTTTACCAAGAAGTCCATGAGTCCTAGATGTTGGAGATACTTAATAATTCTTTAGGTCTTTTCCACATCTGAAAAATGAATGATTAAATTAGAGAAGGTATCGACAATAATCCCCAATTTCATTACAGCTGGCAAAGCTCCGTGCTAGCCCTTATTTCCAAATGACTGTTTAACATAGTGCTTTTTAGTGCTGTATTTACTTCTTTTGTTTGCTTATTTGTAGTACTGGGGATCCAGTCCAAGCCCTGACACATGGCTAGACAAGCGCTATACCGTGGAGCTACACTTCCGTGCTTCTGTTTACCTTCTTGCCATGAAAGGGGAAACACTGAGGACAGATGTGTGGCTTTGCATTTTTTAATTGCCTGCTTTGGAAGTCCTAAGACACTTCTTTCTACCTTTTTAAAGCTTAGCTTAATTTTACATATACTGTACATATTAGCTGTGCTTATAGAGGCACTGAATACAAAGTCATGTACTTGATCTCCTTCAGATGTTTTTTTATTTCCCAGAAATCAATCTTGATGACTGACTAGTTATAAACAGTTTATCTTCCTCAATTATAAACCATCCATTGAGAAACATGAAAGTGGATTTCCATTCCTCTTAAGCCTAGACAAGAGATGTTGATTCTGTTGTTCATTGAGCCACCCCACCTTTTAAATTTGTGTGAAATGTCTTTTGAAATGAATTAGATTACACAGTATTATCTTTCATATACATGAAACTTTTGGCTCAATTTAGAGGTTGCAAAATAATGTGACATTTTTCTGTAAGCTGGCTTCTTTGTGATGCATTTCCTTTTAATAGATTGCTTTCCTTACCACCACTCCAAATACACAGTTGAGTCTTCAGTCTCAGAAAAATAGTACAGGAAATCTAAGCTGAGAACTTCTTTTTTGTTTTAGTTTGGAAATAGGTTTCATATTTTAAATATAAGCAGCATGGGAAAGATATTAGTATTTTTTAAACATGAATTCTTATAAATTAGAAGTACTCAGTGGCCAGAAATTAAGATCCCTTTGTTAAAGAAAGATCTTCAAAACCAAAGTTGGACTGGAAATTAGATTGAGAACAGTACAGCTTCACCCATAGACTGCAGAACCTTGTCTTGCCAGGCCTGCTCTTCAGCACTGCACAGAGCTGTGCCTTTTGAGGGCAGCTCCTGGACTGGAAAGATACTAACAGCACCAGCTCACTTAAAGGTTGGAATGTTACTGCCCTTTTAGGAGTTAGATAACATTGCCTGTTGTGGTTAAAAATATGCCTGTCTCAGAACATCAGGGACTTACTAAACGTAAAGAAGGAAAGCCCTTGTTGATGGTGCCTCTTTGTTTTCTTTCTCCTAATCTCTATTAGGAAACATGGTAAAGACTAGAAAAAGTTTTAAAAAGTTACTAGAGCCATTCTCATTTTCTCCTATCACTTGAATGTAGGAAAGACCAGGTTGCAATTGTATGTACCCACCCTTATGTACCTGAAGCATTACCCTTTTCTAGACAGTCTGAAAATAATTCTTTTGATAAGTATCTTTAAGCTAGAATTGTGGATATAAGATGGTGACCAGCACCTGTGGAGAACTTCCTTGTTCAGGTCACTGAAAATTTCATCCCTAAAATTCTGGAGTTTTCAAGCTCACTAAGCACCACTATATGTGGAGTATATTCATACCATGAGGAGTCACTTTTTGTAATGTACTTTTTATAAGACCATAGTAAAATCCACATTCAAAAAGAACAAGCTAATTTTTGAAAGGCTCAAAGCTCAGAAGAAAAAAAAAAAGTCAAATGAACATAAACGTAAGGCCAGTCTGTGAAATAAGATTATCATACTTGATCAAATTCTCAAAAAAAACTTGTATTTCCATAAATATTAGCTAAGATTCAGAAGTTTGGTACCTTGATAATATTTCAGATGAGATTCCTTCCCTTAGGGTGTGGAAGGGAAGAAAAACACCTTATTGGGTTCTCTTCTTTCCTTTACCCCCTTTTCTGTGGTGGTGTGGGCCTAAACTGTGTCCTAAGTACCTGAGTTAAATGGGAATCACAAGGCCTTCTGAAAAGGTAGGTGAAGCATTCAGAGTGCTGGTTGGTTATCAGATCCCAAATCTCTTTTAGATCATTGTTCTAGGTTATTGTTGGGCTGAGTATTATTTCAGCCTTCTCATCCTTCTCAGATCTCGATTTACCTTTTGTCCAATCCATATGAACTTTTGTTTTTTAGTACAAGTAGTTTTCTGATCCCAGGTTTGATACATATGTTATCACCTTGTAAATAAATAATGAGTGACCTGCTGGACAATTACAGTTGTAGAATTATGTTGTATGTAATGTACATATGGAGAAAGAATATTTTGTTGATTTTCTTAATAAAAAATTATATATGGACACTACAAAATGTCTTCTGTTTGCCAAAACTACTTTGAAATCAGCTTTTGGGGGTGTTTATGCACTTTATATCTCTTTCTCAAAAGGTCAGTTTTACTCAGATGTCCCCAGATGTTTTCTTTTGAGACAGTGCTCAAGGAAGTACTAGTGGATCTCAGAGTTCCTGGGGGAAGATAAATAACTGCTATTAACAGCCACCCTTACTTTATGTTTTCTGATGTTGGACTTGTCACCCAGGTTCTCTTTAAGGGGTACACACTTGAACCAGTTAGGAACTGGAAGGAAACACTGTACTGAAATAGAAAGTTAAAAGATAATAATACAAAGAGAGAATCTGAAATGTTGACAAATTTGCAGAAATTCTGCATCCCTGTTCTTAGTGAAGAAAAAATTTAAGAGCCTGCCCATGAAAACAAGTGAAACATGCTAGATAAAGGCAGTGAGTGAGAGGGCTGTGTGCACTGTCTAGGTGGACATGAACATCACTCAGCCCTTGTCATCCCCTCATCTGCTTGCTCTTGGCTTTGTGACCCTGCATTCTGGGGTGAGTTCTTTATTCAAAACAGGGCCTAGGCTTCTTTAATTTATAAACCAAATAATTCATGTCTTACTGCAATATTTTTCATTTCTAGAGGGCATTCGGAAAGCTTTCATTTCTGTGGGCCAGGTATACAGCTCACAGGTGCAGAGCCTGCCTGGCAAGCCTGAGGTCCTGAGTTTGATTCCTAGTACAAAAAAAAAAAAAAAAAAAAAAAAAGTTTCATTTCTGAGCTTTGAGTATGGCTCAGAAAGTGACATTTCTTTGTGTTCTCAAAACAGGAAAACAAATACGAGGTTTGGTGATAAGGTATTGGCCTTGCCTTGGTTAATTCTGTAGAGAATTTAAAAGATCAAAACATGGAACATCACTTTGATGTACTTGACATATTTGTTGTCATTATCTTCTGGCCAAAAGACAGCACTACGCAAAGAACGATTGGATGAGATACCAGCTGCTCACGAGTGAGCATGGAGACCAACAACGATTGAAGTTGCTAGTTTATGGCCATGTGTGCCCAGATTCACAATTTCTAAATGATGGCCAGAGTTCACAGAAATTGGAAAACAGTACTCTCCCTGGAGAAGAGTGCAACATTCTTGACCACTAACCCTTCAGAGTCTATAGTTCTGTGACTGATAAGACCAGCTGGTGGCTCTCGGGAGACCTGTGCTGGTTCTGTACAAGTTTAGATAGTAGGAGATGATGTTTGCTCTTCTGTTACTGCGTAGTATGCTGCATCTTCCTTTGCCTGCTAGGTGTCTTGGAAGGAGAAGACAGTCAAGATTTTCTCTGATACAGAGAAAGAGACCACAGTGCCTGATGCTTAGTTGTTCAACTGTTTCTGATCTGCAGCTTCTCTAGTAACATGAGATTGTCATCCTGCTTGGCAGTTTGTTGTCCTTGCCAGAGACATTATCATGATAAGAGAGGAAAAATTTGGCTGAAAGTGGCTTGTTCAGTGCTGTGCTACTAAGTTTTGATGGTTATCAAACCCCAAAGGGGGGAGTGAGGACACTTGGCACTGTACATAGACTCCAGTGTACACTGTACAGCTGCCCTCTGAACTTGGGCAATAGTCTGGACAGTCCAAGAGCTAGGTATCCTGAATTTATCTGAATACCCAACAACTTCTGTGTAGCATTGGAGCATCTCAGCTCTGCAAGTAAATGTTGGCAACAGGCCCTCCTTGCTAATGAATTAGTAGCGATTGATTTGGGAGGGAATGTAAAGAGTGGGTAGGTTTCAAATGACAGAAGAGGCACAACATTTAAAATACCAACCAAAATCATCTCTAGCTTAGGGGAATGAACAGGGTCCATGACCTACAGAGGAAGAGAATAGTTAATTTGTGGGCCAAGATAAACTTGAGTCATTTTTAGAATAGTGTGCCAGGGTCCTGCAAGAGTTCCTGGCATGAAGTTAGGCATGGTGGTGCACACTTGTAATCCTAGCACTTGGGAGGCTGAGGCAGGAGGATCGTTGGGAGTTCAAGGCCAGCCTGAACTGCATAGTGAGACCCTGTCTCAAAAAAAAAAAAAAAAAAAAAAAAAAAAAATCCTTCTGTATTCCTGGTATACTTGAGAAGTTCATGAAGTTAATCTTAAAATACCCAGGCCCAGCTCTGACCTACCCTTCACAGTGTTAGGTGCCACTTAGAACTCCCAGATGAAATCATATAGTAATAGTCATTCCATCCCAGAAATGAATTTTATGGTTGGATCTTGAGCATGATTGTACAGAAAAGAATGTAGGGGTGCACTGAGAAAAGATGGAGTCAGGGTCTAAGACTACCATTAAATGGCTACGTAACTCTGAGATGGCACTTAGTTTTCACTGTAGGGTGGTAACATCACCCTGTAAACTGTGTGAACATGTTTTGTAAACTGTAAGGTGGGGGAAAAAAGGAGAGATTTGTTTATCAAACAATAGTATGGGGCCAGATCACCAAGCCCGTCATTTCCCTCCCTACAAGCTGGGAAGAATGGAGTTAATGTGCAGCTGTAAATACTACCACCCTAGGACATGAAAAGGATTGAAGCATCACCACGCTGACCCTACAGCTGTTCAAAAGACCTCAGAAAGCCTCTTGTGACAGATAAATAGATCCTTCCATAGGCAGAAATGTCCAGAACAGAGCATTTCTGGTTTTTATGTTTTTGTTTGTTTCTTGGCCAGTGTTTTTATATATGACCACAGCTGAGCAGCCCCTATGGGACCCTTGGGGATCCTTGGTGACTCACAAATGTGTCAGAACCGGAAGTAGAGGGCAGGAAAAGTGTGAAACATTTATAAAACATCATCTTGGGGGTAAAAAAGAGGTCCTTATAATTACACTCCCTATAGCGGTGATTGCAAACCTGTTAGAGCTTTCAGGGATTATGGCCAGCTGCAGTACACATGCCCTATGTTCACCACCACTGTGGGCCTTGGGCATCCTGGGGTAATGTGGAGAACTGTCAGCACTTCCAGAGCCCTCCCTGCCAAATCCTTTCTTTGAGCCTCTCCTATCATCCTTATGGCATAGGTCAGCAGCTCTGATTACTAAGAGCACAATATGCCTCACATGTGGAGTGGGGGGTTGTTGCTGATGTCCTTGGGTATTTAGTGGAGATTGCACAGATGAAGAATCAAAGCTGAAAGAATTTGAGCTATTCGGAGCAAATTACTAGGGCTTGAACCAGTTTACACAATAGCATTTTAATTGGTAGTATACAATTTTCCAAAATATATTTTTGTAAGAAAATGCAATAATTAACTATAGTCTTTACAAACAAGTTTCTCAATAAATTCCAGTGTACTTCAGACCCCTGTCCACTAAGACACATGCTCCCCCAGTCTCCTGGGCAAACTGTATCATTCACTAACACCCCACCACCACGATCATTAAATAATAATCCCTTCCTTTTACCTGGTGTTGAGTATTCAGCAGACCTGAAGGAATCTGCTAGTAACAATGAAAACAGCTAGGCTAATTTTATTTTTGACCTGTGCCTTCTCCTATCTTTTTCCCTTTGATCCTTACTCTGCTAAAGTTCCAGAAGCAAAAGCTTTTTCAAAACTATTTCCTGGTAGAAAAGACACACTAATTTACATCTTAAACCTAAACTCCAATGGGATCCCTATTTCTGTCTTGGAGTCCTCCTTGGCCTTGCTGGTGTAACTCTTGGGAGACAACATCTTCTGTGTTACCTTGCTGCCTGTGGTGACAAGGTTCTTGGATCCTCTGGAGTCCCACAACATGGGACAGTTGGTGGGCCCAGGTTTTAATCCTGTTTGTCACTGACCATGTCATTTTAGCCAAATCAGTTTACTTTTGTGGGCTTCAACTTCTTTTCCTATAGAAAAAGATTAGAACAGATCTCTACATCGGTCTCACTTTCCATCCAGTGCTCACCAACCCTGGTCTTCCCTGGTATGGGACTGGGACTTGGCTGGGGAGGTGCAAAGATAACTTAAAAATAAAAATGCTTAATCTGTAAGACAAATACTTTGTCACCTGCCTGTCTTCTTGTATTTCATTTTTTAAAGCAAAACCAAAACCTTTCTAGTAAGACAGAAATTTACATTCTTGTGCAGAGGGGAATAAAACAACTTTCTTAACTAATAAATGTTTTTTCAAAGTATATTCACTTAAAGCAGTGCAGAATAGATTAACATGTGACTGTTGTATTTACATTGTCAAGACATGTATCAGTTTGAATTTGCTCTTCAGTTTCTCATCTATTGTCAAAGAAAAAATAAAAAAGATAAATCTCAAGAAGTAGTTTAAATAAACCTGCTTATTTTCCTTATCAAGAAAGGGTAAAAAAAAAAAAAGGGTAAATCTGGTGTGTCTAGATTAACCCTTATTAAGATATATGTCTCTCTGTACTTCCATAAGCACACTGGCTTCTTTTCCCCACTCATATGACAGCTCAAACTGGGTTTCATCCAAAGTCATCAAACCCATGGTTTTTGTAGCTTTGGGATCATCAGATTCACAGTTTCTACAGCTTGGGGAAACCATAGTTTGCCACTAAAACAAAGAGCTTTCTAGCTTCTCATTGATACAACTGACTTACAGTCTTGCCACACTGAGCCCCTCCTTCAATCTTCCTGCCCATGACCAGAACTGTCAGATATCAGATAGCATAGAGAACCTAATAAAGACACGGGAAGAAGATGATTTACAGGTGCTACCAGTGTGGCCAATTGACACATATTTCCACAGCAACAGCAAGCCAGGGCCCGTATCATTCTGAAGCTGCACTAATGGCAGCACAACTTGGATGCAGAGAAAGAAGGAACCACTGGATCAGCTCAAAGCCTCCCTGGCTTCTGGACAGAGTCATGGTGATTCCTCCTGACATTTCTCCTCTCTGGTGCCTGCAGTTAGCATCTCTATAAGAGAGCCTGTGGGGTTGTAGTGTCTGATCATTTTGCAGAAGCAGTATTTGCTATTACTGTCAAATGCCCTAGTCGGTCAATGTGACCCAGAATCTGCAAAGGAGCAATACCCTAGCCTTTTATAGAGATAGACAAATCCGCTGGGTAGACAGAACCCAATGGTGGGCAGAAAGGAAGCAAGCAGACCTCTTTCCAGAATAAAAATATTCGCTGTATTTCCCCTTAGCCTGGTACTGTTCTCTATCCTGCTCCAACCCCAAAGACTAGAGAAACAGGGCAGATGTTTGTCAACTGAGCAGCTGAATCTTGAGAACTCACTGGGGGACTGCTTGATTTTCTGACTGTCCTTTTCCCCTATGGTATCAAAAAGCTACGGACTGTAAAGATGGAATCAGGCAGCCAGAGAGGGCCAAAGGCCTTCCCCCACCTCCCTCTATCTTTTCTTTTGTTAAGTAAGTTGCACCAAAGCAGACAGTTGTTTCCAGGAATTTATGCCCAGGAACAGTACAGACCATGGCCAACAGTTCAAAATTGCTGCATGATCCCCCTTCTCAGAAGTAGAGATGAACTGTCACTATGCCCTCAGGAACCTTCTATAGATAACTAACTTCTGAGCCTATAAAAACCATATTGGGGAATAGACATGGCTTTGTGTTTCCCTGAGATGCCACCAGAAACAGGAGAACTGGTAAGGTCCCACCAGGAATACAGAGGAGAACCAGCAAGGCCCCAGCTCCATGCAGGACAGCAGGGAACGGGACTTTAAAATTCACTGCATGTTCTGGGCTGTTCTCAGTGGCATATGAGAATCGGAATCAGTAAGACTAATTGAAAGCTTTCAGTAGTTTGACCTTTAGCAGTGGAGGACTAGATTAAAAAACAGCAACAAACCCAAACATATAGAACAAAACTCTCAGCAACTTGAAAAGTCCCTGAGTTTCCTGTGAAACAGAGTAACACCTGTCTTCCAGCAGTTTCAACTGATTGTCTACTGAAACACATCCAATCAGGGGCCATGGGACAGGACTGTCCTGTGTCGTCTGGGCCTTGGACCCGTCCCATCAGCAGTGAACAAGAGAAACATTTCAGTTGCAACTGCAAATTTCTGTCTGTGGAGGGAGCAGAAGGTCAAAGATCTTGGGGGACATCTTCAGGCTTTGGGGGAAGGGCTAGTGTGTGTACTGAGCCCGAATCAGCTGCCATGGGGAGGACATCCTGGGATGAGACACTTCCCTTCTCTCCCCACCCACCTACCAATCCCTTCTGCAGATATTCACCCTGGGGGAAGAGGAGGTCCTGACCTCATTCAGCAAGAAGATCAGAATCCAGAGCAAGGCGTTCAAGATCATGAGTGACCCATGTTATTCTCAGGGGCCCTGGGTCAGAGTGGTACTGAAAACTGAGTGGAATGGTTTGTAAAAGGAAAGGGGAGGGGCATGCTGGCAGACAGGGTGGGGTAGGAGATGGAAGCTTGGGACTTGTCCTTTTGCACAGTCATCCCCTGAGACAGGGTACAGGTCTGCTTTCCTTTCCAGCCCACCTCACCCAGAGTGTCACCCCTGCCCAGCCAAGGAAGCTCTGAGGAGACGGTACAAGTGGACATAGCAGTGTGACATGGTCGAAATGAGCACTGGACTGAAGGGAGGAATCTCTGGCACCAAGTGGCCAGTTGCTTCATGAGGCCTCAGTCATCTCACCTGCAAAATGGAAGTTTCTGCTAAAGGATCTCTAAAGTCCCTTCCATGGCTCTTTCTCTATCTCCCTTGTGCTCACCAGCAGCTCTGAGCTCAGGCACTAGTGGGTTGTTTTACAAGAAGGATCTAAACAGAGTGTGATTTGTTCATCTTGAAATAGGAAAAAAAATTAAGGCTCTGGGGGAGTTGAGAGAAGGTAACCTTCAGAGTCCACTCCCTCCCCAGTCTTTCCCTCCTTGAATGGGGAGGCCTTTTCTTCCCCAGCCCAAATGGCACTTCGGGTGGTCAGTCTGCAGATCTGTGGTGCTGATGGAGGTGGCCGAAAGACTGGATTAGAGGTGTGTGTCTTCCTCCTCATCTAGGTCATCCTTAGACAGGTTGTCCAGAGGGACGATCCAGCTGTCCCCAAGCTCCCCATTAAGGCTGACCACCTTCTTCTCCTGCATCTCGGAAGAGGTCTCCATCACTTCCAGGGTTGGGTTGTCATGGTAACCATTTTCCACTGTCTGCAGCTCCTCAGTAAGTCGTTGCTAGATTGAGGAAGATGACCAAGGGAAAAAAGGTAATTTTGGAGGATTGTGAGCCTTAAAGTCTAAATATAATACAAAATACAATCCCTTTCAACCCAGGGGCCCCAATTTATCTACAACAAGCACTTATTGTTCAGATGTGGGGGTTTGGCTGCTCCTGGAAGCCACTGGCTACCGGCCTGCCTACATCACACAACGGCTTACCCCCTCATCCTGGTCTTGCATTTACCCAAAAGACAAATCTATGCCATCTACGAAGATGGACTTCGTTCTCGCACATCCTCTCAGCCCTTTCCTTTCTCTTCCATTTCTTTCCCAAAGCCTTTACAACCTCCTGCCTCACTCTATAGTATAGGAAATGGACAAGACCTATGAGAAAAGGACATCATTCAGGTTGGGTCCTTGACCCAAGTCTGGGCAAGGTAGGAATGGCAGTGCCGATGGCTGTTCCTGCTGGAGGCGGCAGCCGTTGGACAGTGAGTGGTACACTCTCTGAGGTTCAACCTTTGCTGCTATGTTAGGATCACCTGGGGTCTTTTAACACATACACTGATCCAGAGATCGGGTTCCCGTTGGCGTGCGAGGAAGCTAGGCATGGAAATGTTCTTACAGCTCCTGCTAGTGTGCAGCCAGGGTTGAGAACCAGGGATCTGGGTGGAACTGTCAAGATGGGAGTTCTAGTAAGGTAGGCGAAAGGTTTCAATTAGACAGGCACACACACGGCCATTTTTGTCCAGGGTTCTCCAGGAAAGCTCTGCAAGATGGCCATTATCCCCCTTTTGCAGGTAAGAAGCTCAGAGATTGATGACAGACTCAAGGTCACACAGAGAACAAAGGCAGAGCCAGGGCTTAAGCCCTGTCTTTCTGATCTAAAAGTCTTGTTCTTCGCTCTAGAAACGTATCTTCTTTAATGACCCAGGCAGCACGTCTGCTGCCAAAAAGCGGGTGTTGGTGGTTTGGATCAAAACTATCCCCAACATGCTCATGTGTTCCACAGGTGGGGCCTCTGGACGATGACTGGATTAGGAGGGCAGTACCTTTACCAATGGATTAACCCACTTTGAGTTCACAGCTGAATGGGCTGCCAGGAGCAGTGCTTGGTTGGAGGAAGCAGGTCATGGAGCACGCCTCCAGAAGGGGTGTCTCTCTGCAGCTCTTCCTTGCTCTCTGGCTTCCAGGCTGCCATGAGCTGAGCAGCTCTGCCCCACTCCACCCTTCCACCATGTTTCTGTCTTGGAGCCAGTCAGCCATGGACTAAACCCTCTGCAACCTGCGCCAAACTACTAAACCTCTTCTCCTTTACATCATGTACAGCAAGTGCTTTTGACCCAGCAGTGGAAAAGTGACAGGCTGGTTCTGCCTGCCCGAAAGACCCCAGTCCACCCATTCTCCCTGCTGCACTATGGAGTGACAGAAGGACTGCTGCTCCAGCTGGAGCGGGAAGAGCCCACCTGATCCTTCCTCTGAGAGAAGCGCTGGTGGCAGCAGCCATAGAGAGCTGCAACGAGAAGCAAGAAGGACGCCATGCAGACAATGGTGATGATGAGGGGCATGCTGTAGCGGTCCTCGGCAAATTCTGGTGGACCGTCATTGCCCAGCCTCATGTCACTGACCCCCAACTGGCCAGAAGGGAGAAGTTAGATGGTGAGAACGCAGACTGGCTCCCTCCCCACAAGCCCCCACTCATTCGTGAGCTATTCTACATGGGGTCTGTAGCCGCCACCCCACTCCCCCACTCCTGGTGGCCCAAGGACTCTTCCATATTAAGGGCACAATGGGCTTGCAGCAGAGGCTCCTGACCCGCCCTTCCCAGCACACAGTGGGGCCCATTTACCTCTTGTAGTTCATCCCATTGGTCCTTCAGTAATTTATACACATCCGTGGGAAGAAGGTTTGCTGTGGAAAAGTGGGGGAGCTGCACCTCCAGAGCCTAGCTCCGAGTGACAGCAGGTTGGAGGTGGGCCCCAGGAGGAGGGTGTACTGTACAATTCACCACCTCTTGGGTGGCCCTGGGAATACACAGTGGCCCTGCTTAGGGACCTGGGGTAGCATCACCCAACCACCCCTGCAGTGAGGTGGCAGGCTCTTGCCTACCCTTCCCACCCACAAACGAGTGAGCCTCCTGCCTCAAACTCACTTTGAATGCTGATGTGTTTGACAGCCACCGCATGGTTATTGGGCACAGGTCCTAGCTTTACAGTGCAATTATCCCGACCAGGGTTGAAGTTGTCCTTGACTGCTCGGCACAGCAGTGTGACCAGCTTCTCGTTCAGGAGACCTGCATTCTAGTAGGACGAGAACACGGGTGATTCCTGAGGAGTCATGACAGCAGTGCGGGCTTAGGGAGCTCCTGGGCCACTTCCCCTCTCCATACTCTGCATGTGCCATGCCCCTTCCTGCCAGGAGTCCAGTCCTGTCCTGGGCCAGTCCTGGCTGGCTCTGTCTGTACCTTTCAGCTCTTCCCCATGCCCCTCAGCTTTTAACTTTCCTATGGGGCATAGTGCCTGTCCATCTAGCCACTCTCCTTCTGCCAAGCTTGTTGTGGGACAGTAACTGGTGTCCTGTACTGAGTCAGCACTGCACCGCACCTCACCAGTGAGTGGCGGGTGGGAGCGAGGGGGATCCAGTGCTCTCTTAAGCTGCACAGTGCAGAGACCTCAGGAGTGCGAGATCACAGCTCCCAGCAGGATGACCCTGTGCCCTTCCCTAGGCTAGGACACTGAGGCTGTAGGCAGCCTGGCAGGGAAGGTGAAGTGCCACTGCACAGAGCAAAACAGGGATCCTGAAAATGTACGGGAATTGCTTCTATGTGCAATACAATGAAAAAATGCTGCCAAGGTTCACAGTTTTAAAAAAAATTATGATAGTAAGAAACACATTGCCATTGATCCCACCCCTCCTTCCTTTGGACAGCATTACCCATCATTCTTGCTGCTTTCTGAAGCATTTCTAGAAATCTTCTTCATGGATATTTTTTGTTGTGTTGCCTTGCTAATGGCTGCCTCACAGACCTCAACTGAATCAAAATGTTCATTTTTCATGGTCATTTTGACTTTGGGAAGAGCCAGAGGTGCCAGAGCCAATGAATAAAGTAGAAGAAGACAATGTTATGTGTTTAAGGGCCTGACTTTTCACCAGTGCCACTTGGTGGCAGCACTGACTATTTTTGACCACATATAATAAAGATACTCCTGAAAAAGACTTCCTGAACTGCTTCAGAGAAGGGCAAGAACAAGGGGATAAGTGTGTTTAAAGCAAGTGGGAGTATTTTAAAGGAGAGTAATGAGAATATTGTTTTCTACTGTAATAATTCAGAAAAACTAAACATTCACTGAATACAGTTCACCCCTTCTATATATACGCAGGATGAACATGGTGACACGCGGGGGCTTCACCTATGACTTACTCGGGCCGTGTGGCACTCCAGTCCGACAATAGGAGGAACCCAGGGCTTTCCATCTTTCTTTTTAAGAAAGATGCTTAATGCTTCTTAATGCTTAATGCTTCTCTCAAACAATACACAGCTTGGCAAATGTAGCCAAAGGACTGTCCCCAAAACCTGACTCCTGGAGAACACTGCTCCCCTTTAAAACTCTTTTAGGAAGATGTATGTTTCTGGAAGTTTCACTTGGGAAATAACAGCAAAATGGATGCCCAAGAGAAAACAATGACAGAAACACAGGCAGCAGCATTAAGGTGTGAGTTCTCCACCCTACCCAAATCCTGTTGTAAAACTAGGCACTGGCCAGGAGGGGGCAGCAGCGAGCCAGAGACCGACTGCACTCACCACAGCTCAAAGGCTCTTTGCCAAGCTGCACATCCCAGACCTGGAGAGGCTGGAGTCTGGAGTCTGGGACAGCTGCAGAGGCTGCTACATAAACCCTCTCTCATACAAAATGTGTGTACACGCACGCACACACAGACACAGAGGAGGAACAACTGCAGATGGTGGCTCTCTCATGAGCCTTTTATCTTGCGCCCCACCCACAGTTCCTTGGGTCACACTCCTCATTTTCAAAGAGGCTGACTTAGTAAAGTCACACCTAGAGCTGGAGACGAATAGGAACTAGGATAAGGGTCTCTCCCTCCTCTTGGGTCCTCCTTCAGGCCCTGCAGTGGTCCTGTTGGTAGGATCTGACAGTCAGGGTCCAAACCTCGGCTGGCTGCTCCATGAGGTGGGAGAAGGCCAATCCCCGAGCAAACTCACACCTCGGTTCCTTTCAGGTCCCCTTGGCCTCCCTCACCTGGTGACCTCCAGGGCCTGGTGACCTACAGGGTGCTCTAGTGAGCAGGGGCCTCTAGTGAGCAGTGACTCACGCAGTGGTGGCTCCCCAGGTTGGCTTCTGAGTTGGTTGCCTTGCTTGTCAAGTTCAAGACGAGCAGCTTGTCGACCGGCTCCTTAAGAGACTCGCAGTGTACCTGAAAGAAGCCACAGCACAGAGGCTCAGGCAAGCTGGAGGGTCTTGGACTCTCCCCTGGGGGGGTGACAGAGAGGAAGAATTTGTGGCAAGCTGGGGGCCACTTCAGACCAAATATATCCTTGGTGACCCAGCTGTCTCAGCAGCGTTTAGGGAGAGGGGGAACAGACAAGAGTGACAACAAATGGAGAAAAATCTCCTCACAGCCCGGGAGGAAACCGGAGTTGGGGGCGGGCACCAAAATACTTTTCTTTACATCTGGGATCTTTTATTTATGCTACCCATCATGAAATTACCATCTTATTCCCAAAGCTCCAGCTTTTATCAGGTATGCTGGGGCTTGACGAAGGCAAAACAGTGCTGCTGAGGCTTGTGGACCCCCTCGCGCTGGGTGTAGTCACAGGTCCTGCTGCAGGGTCTGTGGGCTGTGGTGTTGCAGCAGAAGTGTTTGAAGGGCTGGGAGGCATCAGGCTGCTTGACACGGGGCTGCCTGGCACCTGGCTGCCTGGCCCCATGCTGGTGGGCTGCTGAGTCCCGGCTGACACGTTTACTGGTGCTGTCATGGGGGAAGCAGAGGCTGTGAGAGAAGGGAGCACACCCTGCAGAGGCCTCAGAATCCATGCAAGCCAGAGCCACCAAGCAGGCTGTGAGGACGAAGAGACAGCAATGATGGTGTAGGGGGCCTCTGCCATTTTACAGGACAGGTCAGACTGGACCAGATGGACTAAGAACCAAGCTAACGAAGTCACAACAGTGGCATCCAGGGCCACAGCTAACATTCACCAAGCACTTGCCGTATGTGGTGTCAAGGGTACTTCCTTAGAGGAAGGAGCCATCGTTATTCCCATTTTATAAACACGGAGGCTGAGGCTGGAGGGGCTTAATGATTTGCCTGAGGTCATGTGCCAGTGGGTGGCAGAGTGGGATTTGAGCACAGACTCGTCCACCTCAGAGACCCATGTCCTCCCTGTAGGACACAACCACTGTCTCCCACTGTGGCAGGCTGTGAACTCCTTCAGGATACTTTGTGTCACCTGAGCTTCTGAAAATGCAGAGTCTCAGCCTCACACCCACAATTCTGGTTCAGTAGATCTTATGTGGGTCAAGATTTTGAGGTTCACGATCCATCAGTAGAATTTGAATTTAACTTAATTGACTAAGGCCAGCACTTTAAAAAGCAAGTAGCCAGGGATATAGCTCAGCGGTACAAGCGCCTGCCTGGTAAGTGCAAGGTTCTGAGTTTGATTCCCAGTACCAAAAATAATAAAAATAAAATAAGTAAAAGGAAACAGAACAGAAAACACCAGAATATATAACATACAGTGAGTGCTAGTTAGTTAAACTGCTTCACTGATGTGTATTATGTGTTTTCTGGATTATAACGTAACATTCAAGTTTCTGTGCCTCTCATGGTGGGTTGCCATCAAAATGGTCTGAGAAGCACTTTTCTAGAACCTTCTAATACCCTGTCTCCATCCCCATGCATGCAGTGTTGCCTGTGGCTAAGACTGCTGGCTTGATTATGTGCTCGCCTGGGCAGGACACAACATGGGACTCTCATCGGAAAGTGTGCACTGTTGGCCTCTGCTCAGTCCTGAAACAGGAAAGCAGCTCTGAATGACGGAAGATACCAGATGTCTCCCTGTCATCTATACCTTCCTTTTTAGCTGATCAGATGTGTGTGTGTGTGGGGGGGCTCTGTAGACTTTTTTCTTGCCTGGAAAAACAAAAATAAAAACAACCACCAAGGTCTTACTTACTTTGAATGGTGAGCGTCCTCTGGGTTGTGTGTTTGAGACCAGAATCAGGCGTAGGGCCTGAACTTCTGGAAGGTGTGGTAGGACTGAGCTGTCCCTGAGGAGAGGTTTCTGAGGTCACCGTAGTAGCAACAGCTTGTGGGTGGCTGACATGGTGGGTGGCAAAGCCTCCTGTACTGGCCAATGGAGAAGTGGACGCTGTGGTCTCCGGGGCTGGGCTTGGAGACCCAGCTTTTGGTTGGCTTCCTGAAGTGGACGCAGGGTGTGTGGTGGCTGAGCTGTCGTTCTTGTTTGTGCTCGCAGGCCCGGGGGAGGTGACAGTGGCAGTGGGATGGCTGGCGCTGCTCCCCTTTGGGTTCGCAGTAACTGGAGCAGGTGTGCTACTCGAGCTGGTGGGCAGAGTCGCAGAGGCGCTTTGTTGAATTGAGTCTTTGGGACCTGTAGAGGTGTTCCCTGGGTTATTCTTCGTTGGATGTGTGGAAGGTGCTTTGGAGGCAGTGGGATCTTGCGTGGAGGGTGGCTGCCTTGTGGATGCCGGCGTTGTCATGGATGTTGTAGTTGTTGAGGCGCTTGTACTGACAGGCTGGGCTGTTGCTAAGAAAGATGACACAGAGCCAAGTCAGGATATCAGGTGGAGTTTCTCCCCCAGGTTGTCCCCACTCCCATTCCTACATTTGCCTTGCTGAAGGCCTGGGTCCCTCCTGAGCTGAGTTTTTTAGAGTTCCAGACTCTCCGTGAGGGAGGCCAAGAGGGACACAGGGGAGGGAAGTTCCATAGAAGGGGAAGGTGAGGCCAGCTGAGGTGGCCACCTGGAGTCTGCGGGGGTTCCTGTCCTCTCCCCTGACCCACTTGCAGCCCCTCAATTCTGTCTACAGCTCTGCATCCCCACCATACCTGGAGAAGGCGCCACAGAGACGCCATGGGTTGCTGCTTGCTGAGCTGGCCTGGCCTTACTGCAGGAGGAACAGGTGCTAGGCAGCCTTTCCCAGGGAAGTTACAAGCAGCAAGAGAAATTGTGATAAACTGGGGTCACACAAATGACAGTTCAGTGCCATTGTGGCCTGTGCTACGGGGAGAAGGGCACAGAGTCCCTGGGCTCTGTGCAACACAGTGCTTCCCCTTAGGGGAGAGGCCAGGGAAGGAAGGACTTACTGGTTCAATAAGACATTTAGTAAGAGCACTTTCGTATGACAAGGCTCGTGTTGGACCCTGCAGGTATTATGGTGAAAGACACAGAACTAAACATCAGGTTCTGGTGATTACAGGGAGAATGTGAGCAAGGAAACAGCGCAGAGGGCAGGGGAGGCAGAAGGGACGAAAGGTGGCCCTGCGATGACTGTTAAGCTAAGGCCTGAGGAAGACAAAGCGAATACCACAGGGTGGGCAGACAGCCCCCCACAGAAGGAACGGCACCTGCAAAGGCCCTGAGATAGGGACAGGGACCCGGAGAAGATATGCGTGCCTGGAATGAAGCCAGGAAGGGAAAGCTCCGCTCAGAAATGGAGGAACTTCCCAGTAGGGAACCTCTGATTCAAATGAAGCATTTTTGAGTTACAGAAGGGCTGTCTTAAAAAGCATGTGCAACAGCCGAGCCTAGTGGTTCATTCCCGTAACCCCAGCACTCAGGAGGCTAACGCAGGAGGACTGCAAGTTCGAGCCCAGTCTGGGCAACTTAGCAAGTTATCAAGACCCTGTCTCAAAAAATAAAAAGCTCAAGGGCTGTAGCTCACCACAAAGGTCCTGCATTCAATCTGTGGTACCACAAAAAAAAAAAAAAAAAAAAAAATCCTACCTAACCAGGCTTAACAGTGTATACCTGTATTCTCAGCACTCAGGAGGCTGAGGCAAGGGGATCGAGTGAGTTTAAAGTCAGCCCAGACTACAGAGTAAGAACCTGTCTCAGAAAAACAAAAAACAAAACAAAAACATATCCTAGGTAAAATGAGACATTATGTTCAGAGGCTTAATAAGGGTTTTAAATTTTATTCCAGCTGTAAACAGAAGTCATTGGTGAAGCTCAGAAAGGGAAGTTGTATAGGCTGAGAAACACAAGCTTGCTGCTGCCTTGGGGTCCCAGGAGAGCAGAGGGAGAGAGCCCACAAGTAGGAAGGCAAGCTGTAAGCTGTCTCATCAGAAGCCAGAGATAGGCCAGGCACGATGGCGCAAGCCTGTAATTCCAGCACTCAGGAAGCTGAGGCAGGAGGATTGCCATGAGTTCAAGGCCAGCCTGGATACATAGGGAAAAACCCTGTCTCAAAAAAAAAAAAAAAAGTCATGGAGATGACTGGGCAGTGGCCACCTGTGGACGGCTATGGACGCTGGGGATGAATGGAGGATGGAGTCAGGACATCTGCTGCTTCCTTATGCAGCAAGTGGGGAAAAGAGAGAGTCTGGTGGTTTTGATTCCTGGTTCTCCACCTACAGCAGAAGTGAGGCCATGGTGAGACAGGATGTTATCACCTTAAGCCATGTTCCGTGGCCACCGGTATCTACATACTTTTGTCTGGGCAATCTTTCACCCCATGAAACTGATGGCAGTGGAAAGTGCCCTTATTAGGACGTGCCAGCCTCCCCCATGGTGAGCAAAGCACCGGGCGCTGGGTACGCTCCTTCCGGCTAGGGAGGGAAGACAGGTAGATGGTGAGGAGCACAATACAAGGGATACTGCTCAAGGCACCCCGAGCCATGGGCAGGCCCAGCAGTGCACAGCTCACCGAGGGACCCTCCCTGTTGGTCTCTGGCATGCCAGCTACTCTGTGAACTAGACAGTGTCTAGTTCACAATGTCTGTCACGAAGATTTTATTACTAAGAAGTAGAAACATATCAAGCAGTCGTGGGTAGCAGGGTTTGCAGGATTAGTGAGGAGGCCTTGCTGGGGTCAAACGCAGCCAAAACTCTATTTAGGGGACAGGACCCCAGTACCTAGCTAGAGTTTGCCAGGTGTCCCCCCCACCCCTTCTCTGCCATCTGTTTGTTTTACAGCAACAAGGAATTGAATCTAGGGCTTCACACTAAGATACATCCCCAGCCCTTTTTATTTTTTATTTTGACACAAAGTCTCACTAAGTTGCCAAAGCTGGGTTTGAACGCCTGATCCTCCTGCCTCAGGTGTGCTATCCTGCTCGGCTGGGTTTCACTTCTTGTATGTCACAAAGTAATGGTGCTTCCTATAAAGGATAGTGATGTGGTGTCTTGTCAGGAGGTATGAGATTGCTGAGGGAGGTATGGTATCAGCATGGCTGGGGAATTAGAGAATTCGCAGGATGACGAGTGGGATGGGTACTTTTTACTCTAGTGACAAGCCAGAGACAGCAGGGTTTCACCACTCTGGAATGACTGCCATTTTGGAGTGGATTCTTCTCTGTTATAGGAAGTTATCTTAGACATTATAAGATGCTCAGCAACATCCCTGGCCTCTGTTCAGTACACAAGTAACCCTTGCTGGCTGGGACAACTAAAACTGTGTCCAGCTGTTGCCCAAGGTCCCCTGAAGAAAATGAACCATTACACAATGAAAACAACCGGCTTAAAGAGGGGAACGACCAGCATGACGGTGCACACCTGCAACCTCAGCCATTTGGGAGGCTGAGGCAGCAGAATCCGAGTATGAGTCCAGCTTGGGAAACTTTACAAGAGCCGGTGTCAAAATTTAAAAAAAATAAAAAGGGCTGAGGATGTTGCTCAGTGGTCAGGTGCCCCTGGATTCAGTCCCCGGTAATGGAGAGAGAGAGACCTCAAATTCCTAAATCCTCCTATTGAAGTACAGAATGAAAAACCAGTCTTTCTAGTAAGACTGCAGTGAAGGACTCTCTTGTTTGCAGCTGAAGGGCTGAGAAAGGCAAAAGCTGGATCCCACAATTGCCATGTTGCAGGGCTGACTTAATGCGACCGGGCCTGTTATGTAGAAAGGGGACCCTGAGAATTGGATGGTGATTTGGGAGACTGCAAGAAATGAGATGACACATCAATCCCCAGGTCCAGTGGCATTCACTTGCCGTAGACCTGACTGCTGTTCTGTCTGATGAGGCTGTGCCGACCTTGCTAAAGACTCTCAGGAACCTCCTCCAAGTCACTGACCAGATCCCGAAGCTCCTCAGTATTCCTACCACTCTTCATTCTCCTCAGTCTGCAACAACAGTCAGATTCCAGTATGCCCTGGGGGTACAGATACGCAGTCTGACTGGGAACATGTTTCAGTGCTAAAAATACTTAGGAAATAGCTAGCAAATATGTATCAGGGCACTAGGTCAAGGAAGGATCATTTCCCTATCAGACTAAATTTGCCAACGTGGGAACACACACCACAGCCTTTACGTTCCACGTGTAGGTTTCATGCAGCTAGGAACATTCTGATTGTTTTCTTAGTTGGTTGACTGCAGCCTGAACTCAGTGGTAGCCCACATTAAACAGCTGAAGCAATGATTCCAGCACAAGGGATTCATGAGCTGAAAGCTCAGTCTCCAGTGCAACAGTGTTGAGAGTGGAGAGGAGCTTTTACGACTCAGGGGCTGATGGGAGGTGCCTGGCTCTTGAACATCCTCGTGAAGGGATTATTGCTGGTCTGGTGGAGTTGGTTAGGTATCCCAGGAGGGGGTGCGGTCCCATAACAGTGACAGCAAGCTGTTGTCACACAGAGAAACCAGCCCCTCCCTGTCTTCTTAATTCTCCTCTTACCAGGCGAGCTCTCCCCACCATGTGCTCCTGCCACCCACTACCACCCTGCCAAAAGGCCTTCATGGAGAACTAGCACCAGGCTGTTTGGTCTTCTTAGCCACCAGAAACATGAGCTGAGTCAACTTTTTCTCTTTATAAAGGAGCCAGCCTCTGGTATTTTGTTACAGAACAAGAAATAGATTAGGACAGTAGAGTTACCAAAAATTCCCTGGAGTAATGTATAAGAAGAAATTCTAAGTACTGGAGCAAGAGAAACATGAAACGTTTATCCTAGATGACCTGCTCACTACACTCTTAACTTTGTCCCTTGAGAGAGCTCAGATGTCACTTACTTCACAAGGCTTTCAAAAATACTGTATTCCGTGAGTTCTAGGATATACATCTGTCATGTCCCTGAAATGAGGATATGGTGTAAATGACTAACAGATGACGCTTAGGCAGTGGTTTGGGTTTTTTTCCTAAGTGACTGATAAAACAACAGCACATCTTATAAGTGATGGTGTCCTGGATGTGATTACCCCTGGGATGTTCCTGGGAGCATGGTTCGCATATGGGGAGAGCTCTGCTGTGCCTGGTGCTCGCTGGCCGCATATGTTAGGAGGAAAGGCAGCTGATTTCATGGGGGGAGGGTGAGCGGTGGAGGCAAGATTAGAATTGACTTTCCAGGAAAAAGCGGTGTGTATGAAGCCAGAATGGACAGCCAGTCCAGCGCTGCGGTCCGAGCAGTTCTCCGGAGGGGACTGTGAATGGTGTCTAAGAAGTCCTCTGCTCTAGAGGCTCCAGGTATGGAGAGCTTGCTGACTTCCCAGTCCGGGCCCAGCTAACCAAGACCTGCACTGACTGACAACAGAGAATGCTGCCACCCATCCTTCTGTGAACTGCATACTCCTTTTGGAAGGCTGTTGTGACAGATGACTTCCCACTGGCTGGCTTCAGGCCACAGAAGTGAATCCTTTGGTGGTTCTGGAAGCCAGAGGTCTGAAGTCAGCAGAACCATGCTCCCTATGAAGACACAGGGGAAGAAAGAATCTTTCCTTGCCTCTTCCTAGCAATTCTTGGTGCTACTTGGCTTGTAGCCTGTCATGCAATGATCTCTGGCTTCATCAGCACATGGCCTTTTTCCCTGTGTGTCTCTCTTTGAGGGGTACTGGGAATCAAACTCTGGGCCTTGTGCATGCTAAGCACACACTCTATCACTGGGCTACCCTGCAGCTCCCCTCCTATAAGTGCACCAGTTGTTGGACTTAGGGACCATCTTGATCCAGTATGATTTCACCTTGGCCTGATTACATGTGCAAACACCTTATTTCCAAATAAGGTCATTTGTTCACAGTATCAGAACTTAGGACTCGAGCATCATTAAATCTCCTAATCTGCTCCTCCATATCCTGCTATGAGAAGCGGGGCTCTCATCTGCAAAAGTTAATAATCAGCTCTGCTTTAAACAGAAAGTGAATTTTTTGTTTGTTTTTGTCTTTTTGAGACATGGTCTTTCTATGTAGCTCAGGCTGGCCTTGAACTCACTGTGTGGCCCAGGGCGGCCCTGAACTTGCATCAACCCTCCTGTGTCAGCCTCCCAAGTGCTGAGATAAAGGCATGCACCACCATACCTAGCTGAAAGTGAATTTATTAAAAAGACACTTAGCTAATCAAATACTTGAGCTGCCTAAAGTATCAGGCTTAAGTGAGAGGCAGCGTCTACACCTCTGCTCTTGCATGGTCTGGTGAGGCCATCTGTCTATACCATGGAGCACAGGCGGCTTCAGTCTGCAGCCCTGCCACTCTGAGGACTGGATGTGGATTCATTTCCCAGCAATGTAGCCCTCGGGGATGCTGTTGGTATGAGATCCTTCCATTTACTTGTACGGCTGGGTACCACAGGGACACTCTGTATTCCTCCCTGCTTCATTATTTAGTATCACGGAGGGTTCACAGCAAGACAAGTAAATCATGCACTTAGTGCTCCCTGGCTTGCCCTTAAGAGCTGAGCTCCGTATGGGCTCCCCGTGCTCAGAGGACTGCTGTGGTAGTGAGGAAGACATTGTCAGTGCATGGACGGTGCTGCTGATGGAAGCAGGGTAACTGGAAACACATGCAGATCAATGCATGTCTGCTTTAGTCACCTCCCTGAGCCAGGTGTGGTGGTCTGCCTGCAATCCCAACACACTGGGAGGCTGAGGCAGGAGGACTGCAAATTGAGCCCAACTTGGGCAATTTAGTGACGCCAGGGCCACTTGGTCATGAGACCTCAAAACAACCATCATAATGAGCCACTGGTTTCCCAGGCCCACCCTCCCTACTCCCCCCACCCCCGCCAGAGTGAGACAGACATCCTCCGGCTCCAGAGTACCCCAGCAGGTGTGTCTGAGGGCCTTCCACGCAAACTCCCAAGCGCTAATTCTCCGCCCCTGCTCCTCCTGAGTTCGTAACCACTGGTTTAAGTCCTTAGCTACTGGCTATGAATCTGTTCACACCTCACCTCAGTGTAATAATAATTTGCCCTACAGCCATAAAGTAAACAGATAGTCAGCTCTTTCCTCATATATAAACTCCACAACCGGATTCAAGGATCAAATAACCCCAGCCTTATACAAACCCTCCACAGCAGGCTGTGCTGCTGTGACGTGCGTGTAAAGGGGTCTGTGTGTGACGCCCCAGTGACAGGGCTTGAACAGCGCAAACCAAAGACAAAGACCCAGAAATCAGGCTTCATCAAAGCTAAGAACTTCATCAAAAGGAAACCATAATACTTACCGTTTCAGCTAAGAAGAGCAGAGATCTGGAAAGAACTGCACTCTACTCTTAACCAGAAAAGAGCAGAGAAACCAAAATCACAGCCACGGCCCCTGTCCCATCAGGGAACTGAGTTCGTGAGGAAAGTTACCGCTGTAACCACAGGAGGCCTCTACTCAGCCTCCAGGTGACTTCAGGAAGAACCAACCTGAGCAGTGGCTTTGCCAGGACAAATTTCAATAGGAATATGCAGGTACATTTTTGTCTGTCTGTTGGTCTCTCTGTCTATCCACTCATTTTGTGATGCTGGGGATCACACTGGGGGCTTTGTGCTTATTAGGTAAGCACTTTACCACTGAGCTACCACACCTACAACCCCAGGGAAACTTTCAGATGAGTTCCTAAAGGCCAAGCAGGGCTAATGTGAAAGGAGCGGTGGACACTGAAAGGGGTCCAGGAAGTGCTCAAGAGGACGCCTTGAGGACAGGTCCCTATGGGCAGGGTGGCTGGGGAAGAGGCTGGCTAATGCCGGGAAGCCCAGACAGCCCCATATCCTGTATGTCAAGGTAAAAAGCTTTCAAGTGGCACTCAACAAAATCTCCATTCTAAGAGCACTGCTGGAAGCCCACTGCAGCTGGGGAAGAGAGCAGAAACAATAAAAAGCTTGTTAAAGGCTGTGTGCTAATAATAAGCATTAACATCTAACAGTTCTGGTGAAGGCCACACCCTAAGAAGTAAGTTCCTGTCCTTGTGTGAGGTTCAATCAGAACCTCAGACAATGTCCCCTCCTGAGTCCCACAGTCCTGCAAAAATCCAATTCTTTTAAGGGTAGAAGATCTAAAACAAACAAACAAAAAAATGACCAAGACGTTCAGCCTGGTGCAAGCACTGTGGAAATCAGTGTGAAGATTTCTCAAAAAACTAGGATTGGAGATCCCATTTGATCCAGCTATTCCCCTTCTGAGTATCCTCCCAGAAGAAATAAAAGCATTATACCACAGTGGTACATGTGCACTCATGTTTATAGCAGCACAATTTGTCATAGCTAGATCTTGGAAACAACCCAAATGCCTATTAACTGAGGAAAGGATAAAAAAGATGTGGTCTTTTTATACAAAGGAGTACTACTCAGGCATAAAGAAGGATAAACTGGAGACTTTTATGGGTAAATTGATGCAACTCAAGACCATATTCGTAAGTGAAATAAACCAGATGCACATGTGTAACACTGTGTTGTCTCCCTAGTATGAGAACTGAAAGAGTAAAAAGATCCAAAATGTACACTAGATAGTGTAAAATGGGAAGAAACTTCAAAAGCAAAGAGAAACTGGGATGGGAGATTGGAGAAAAGGAAGAAAAAAGCAAATATATATATATATATACAGTTAAGATTGTTATACTACTAATTTCTCTTAGTTCATTGAAAGAAAGGTCTGTGCTAATATTGTTTGGACAATTAAATGCTATCTTGTATTCTGAGTAACTAATTTAAAGATAACAATATACAATATATTAACTGTTGTTACCCTCCTATTATCTTGTTTTGAAATTTTTTCTTTAAAATTAAAAACATGTTAAAAATATATACATTGATGTTCAATATCACTAATCACTGGGCAAATGGAAACTGAAACCACAACGCAGCTGTGCGTGACAGTGTGCACCTGTAACCCTACGGTCTGGGAGACAAAGGCAAACACCTGCAAGTTCCTGCACAGCCAGAGCAACTTAATGACTTAGACAGACTTAGAAAATGAAAAACATAAAAAGGGCTGAGGACATAGTTCACTGCAAAAGCCATGGATTCAATGCCCAGTACCACAGAAACAAAGACAGAGAAAAAAAAACACCTTACAATGCAGTATCACTATGTAACTGTTCGAACAGCACAGAAAGGGGCGGTTCCAAATGCTCAGCAGGGGCTCTCATACATGGCGGGCAGGATGCAAGCTAGTACAGCACTTGGAACACACTTCAGCAGTTTCTCCACAGTTAAGCACACCATCACCATATGACCCAGTATTTCCATTCCAAGGTACTTACACAAAAGAAAATGAAAACCTCTGGTCACACATAAACCTACATGCAAATGTCTGTAGGGGCATTATTTATAACAGCCCCAAACTACTAATAACCAAGATCTCTTTCCACAAGCGGATGCATAAGCAAATTTTGGCACGTTCATGCCATGAGTATGCAACAGTAAGAGGATGAGTTGATTTATAGAACTGTATAGATCAACCTAATTTTTTTTTTAAGGAAAGCCAAAGGGCTACATAGAGTTTGGTTCTGTTTATGACATCACAGAAAAGGCAAAACTCTAGGGACAGAAAACATCAGTTGAGGGAATGGGGAGAAGCTGCTTCCTTTTCTCCCCAGAAGGTTATTTGAAAGACAATGGAATATATAAGTGTATTCATGTTTGCGCATGGGCATAGGTGCGTGGGAGGGGTTGCTAGGCTGATGGATACAAGACCTGCACTTGTTAAAAACCCCAAAACTATACACCCTAAAGACTTAGTTTTATGTAATGCAAATTTAGAAAGGTAATCAATGGGGATGTTTAGGAAATCCCAGGATAAAATGGAGACTATGAAAACAAGTTTAACTATTTTACCCACAAATGTATGACATAACCTCTCTAAAGGGTGTGGGGAACAAGTGTGTGGTTTTCTCCGAAAATGAAAAACCTGGCTCATGTTCTCTGTAATGTAATTGCTTGTTCAGCACTCCAATAAATGTAAAGTTGGCTTGAAGCTGATGGCCTATACCCTTGAGAGAAACCATTTTACTACTGTACTTAAAATACACTCTATAAGGGTTTTTCCCTAAGTTACAGTAGTCACTCACATCAGTACTTTTCAAAGGAATCCAAAACAGTGAGTGGGATGGGGAGGAGGTTGGATTGGAGCCAGAGATGCTAGACTGTGATTCTTCACCAGAGCCCAAGATGTCAGTACAGACATGTCTTGATTTACGATGGAAATAAATGCAGATGTGTGTGCTCACATAGTAAAGTACACAAACATGCCTTTCCCAGCTGTGCCCACTGACAGCATCTAGAATGGTGACAAGCACCAGCGCACAGCACACAGTGCCTGCTTTTCTCTGATACCTTGCTCCAGTAAATGAGCCGGGCTCCCCAGGGCAAAGGCCAGCGCTAGTGTTAACCAGGGAAAATATAAGAGGCGCCTAGAGCATCTTTCTTATGATGCCAGTACGTCAGGGACTGTTCCTTGAAAACACAAGTGTAAAAGACACTGGTACCAACTCGAGAGAGGCACCCACCTGAAAGAGCTAGTATCCAATGCCAAACCTGGAAAACTTCAGAAAATTTTTTAAAATATTCGAACCAAAGAATAAATTTCCTTGAGTCCATTCTGATAAATGATTGAATAAGTAAATGAGGGAGAAGGAACATATCATCTTTCCCAAAGGTAGTATTCCATAAAATTGTAGGCAATCTCCTCCAAAACTTTTATAAGGAAACAACAGATGAATGCATAAAGAAAATGTGGTATCTATGCACACTGGAGTACTACTCTGCCATAAAAAAGGATTAACTCGAGTCATTTGTAGGAAATAGTTGCACCTTGAGACCATAATATTAAGTGAGATAAGTCAGACACAAAAGCTTAAATATCTTGTTGCTCTTATGGATGGATAATAGGAAGTAAAAGATGGGTAATAGGAAGTAGGGAGACAGATTATTCTTTCTCACAGGGAAAGGGAATCAAGAGATGGAGGGACAGGGAGAGAACAATGAAAAAAGGAACTGAGGTGTGTTATGTATATTGCCAGCTCCACACAAAGAACTTAAACATAATGTGCTGCACCCATGTACTAACAAGAAATACATAGAAGTTTGCACCCTGAAAAAAAGGGAAAAGGCCATGAAAATCAAGGCAAAGTCAAAGGAAAACTCATCCCAGAGAAAAAGAGATGAATTAAGAAGTGTTTCACAGAAAAAGGGCACAAGCAGCACATGAGTATTAACAAATGTTACTAATTAGGGAAATGCAAAATGAGATAAGAAACGATCACTTCATATGCACCACAGTGTAAAAAATGTTAAATCAGACAATGGGTACCAAGAATATGGGACGGTATAAACTGGTACACACATTTGGGGAAACAGTATGGTGTTATCAGGTAAAGTTAGACATGCACGTCTCTCTAAGTCCACCACTTCCAGTTATAACACTAGGTGTTCACCACTTGAGGTGAATATATGCCTTTAAGTACTTTTATATTGGTCCTATACAGGTATGAAGCAAATGTTTATCTACAGTAGCACAGAAAATAAGTTGTGATATTTGTGTAGTGGAGATATCTACTAAAATGATGGGCTATCTCTTAATTTATAAACATTAATCTATTTTTTAAAAAGCCTGTAGCCAGGTGTGGTGATGCACGCCTATACCCTCAGCACTCAGGAGCCCAAGGCAGGAGGATGGCTGTGAGTTCGAGGCCTGCCTAGACTACATAGTGAGTTCAAGGCCAGCCTGACCTACATAGTGAGACCCTGCCTCAAAAAAACAGTCAGCACAATGAAAGGACAAGAATACTTGGTTCCATTTATAGTATTTCAAAATCTGGAAAAACTAAATAATATATATTTTTAGGGCAGAAATCAGAACATATTTCTAATACCTTACAGAGAATTTAACAATCAATGTAAGTAATAGTTACCTCTGTGGCCAGGGGTATAACTCAGCTGGCAAGTGCAAGATCCTGAGTTCGAGTCCAAGTACCAAAAAAAAAGGTACCTTTAGGAAGAAATAGGGAGATGCAAGTACTTCTTGCTGGGTTTTTGTTTTTCCTTTTTGTCCCGCTAGTGATTGAAAACAGAGAGCACCAAGAGCTACATCTCCAGCCCTTGTTATTTTATTTCGAGACAGGGTCATGCTAAATCGCCCACACTAGCCTTGAATTTGTGACCCTCCTGTCTCTGTTCCCTGCATAACTGGGATTACAAGTGAGCAGCACTGTGTCTGCCTTGACTTGAGGATTCAATGGGCACAGCACAGGCGGCAGCTTGACTCGGGCTGGCTGAGGAAGGACTGAGTTTAGGGAAGCGTGTGTGCAGGTGTCGGCAGCTGTGTCAGATATGAGGGGAGCAAAGAAGCGTGACGGCAGCTGGAGGGAGATGGTGTAGACACAACACCTTGGGTTTCTATGTGAATGAGCGTGTAGCAGCATGGATAATGATGCTCCCGTTTCGATGGAGCATGGTTCTCTCTCTCTGCTGTTTCACAGGCTCCTTAAGATACAGAGCATACACTGTGGGCCACTTGCAGCCTTCAAATGCCAGAGGAGGAGTGGCCAGGTACTATGCACACAAGCATACATGTCATTCTGCTGTGGGGAGATTTTACAGTGACAGTGGAAGAGCTTCCAGCTTCCGTTTCTCAAGCAAATCAAATGAAATCAAATACAGTGCTCTGGGTAAAATGACCCAGGAAGAGAGGTTATACAAAGGCTTGAGGAAAAGGTGTGAAAACTCCTTTGGAAACAGGCCCTGGAAACTTCAGTGGGCAGCAGAATTCCCTGTAGGGCCTATTAACATGCTGGCTGCTGGGTCCGGCCTGACTTAGTTGGTCTGGGATGGAGCCTGAGAATTTGCTGCTGTGGTTGGAGGGCCACGCTCTGAGAATCATCCTACTAGACAAATAAAAGCTGATAGCCAGAGAGTATTTGGTGCCAGACTGAGGCAAGGGATCATGAATCTAAAAAGAATCCAGTCAGCCAGATCGTGGGAGTCTTCTCTGGCAACGTCCAGCTGCTTGGGCCCTGTTGGGCACACAGGGCAGCAGGAGGGAGTTTTGGGGTCTTTTTCAGTCAGGCGTGGGCTAGAATTGCAGACTGGGAAAGTGTAAAATTGACAGAGGGAGGTAAAGCTCACAGACCGAGAAAGGCCACTGCCTGGCTGTCTCAAGTTCAAATTGTGATACAGATGCACAGTCTGCCCTCCTCCATGGGTTCCAATCCTTGGATTCCACTAACAGAGGACGGTGCCTGAAATCCCAGCAAACTGAAAGGCTAGGGCAGGAGGATCCCAAATGCAAACCCAGTCTGGGCAATTTAGCATTTAGCAATTTAGTGAAAAGTGAAAAATGACCAGGGATGTAACTCAGTGTGAAGGCCCTTGGTTCAATCCCCAGTACCACTAAAAGTACTACTGAATTGTGTCTGTATTGTGGGTTCTTATTACTCCCTAAAAAATACAGAATGATAAGTATTTGCACAACATTTACATTATATTGAGTATAAATAACCTGGTGGTGATTTAAAGAATGTAGGAAGGCGTGTGTAGGATATATGCAAATACCGTGCCATTTACTAAGAGACTGGAGGATCCCTACATCTTGGGGGAAAGGGAGGGTCCTGGATCCAGTCTCCTGCAGATCCCAAGGGCTGACTGTGCCTGAGCAAAGGCAGTGAATGCGGGCAGGTGGTGGTCTAGGAAAGGAAAGTCAGCAGCCCGTTTCAGAAGCAGGGCGGTCTATGGTGGTGAGCAAGTTCAGGTTGGCAAAGCGCAACGGGTGAGTGGAATAGAGTTGGAAGGAGTCAGGAAGCGGAGGCCAGGCTGTTTCACTGGTTCCAAGTGGGTCCAAAGTCAACAAGGATGAGAATGACCACATGAACTGAGATGCAGAGGACAGAGTGAAAGCTCAGCAAGCGATGGAGAGCAAGATGTCGGCAGACCCTGGCAGGGAGGAAACACCGTGGACACCGGTGCTGAAGGCCATGCCAGCTGTGGTAGCTGGGTACCCGGTCCCCCCAGCGGGTGGATGGTAGGAGTGGGAGAAGCCAGGCTTCAGCCTCCACCCCTGGGGAGAGGTGAGGGCCTGTTTCCGCCTGTTCCCAGCCTTTTCCAGACCTTGGACTGACTCGAGACTATTAATAGCTAGAAAGGAAGCTGGAAAGAATGCCCCAGGAAGAGGGCGTGTGGAAGGCAGGCAGGAAGGCAGCGGGATGGAGGCTCCGGGCCTGGACCCTCGTGTCCACCCCTCCTTCCTCACTCACCCTCGGCTCTCGGCCCCAGCTGTCATCTCCATGGAAATGAAGTCCAAATCTCCAAGTGGAGAAACCAGGCAAGACCAACGGATGTCTTCCTGGACTGTGGTCAAGGGATGTCTGGCCCCAGGCCCCAGGCAAACAGCCTTCCCTCTTGAAACACATCCGTCAAACGGGCCCACATGACTTCCAAGGACCCTCAGGGTGTGGACACATTTGCCTGCGCAGGAGGCTGCCTTCAAAGCCATTTCCAGGTGTCGCCCAACCTCAACGTGCACTAGAAGCCCCTTCATTCCTGGGAAGACCTGGTGCCCACTGAGAACGACACGGTGTGATGTTGTCTCAAGTCCAGCCGAGCAGAGCTCTGAGCCCTGCCCGTCTCCCAGGGTCCCTCTTCCCGGACCCTTGCGTGGCTGCCAGGTCCTCAGTAGTTCCTGGGGAGGACTGTGGAGAATGGGCCAAGGAGCAGAGTCAGCCAGGGTCAGGGGCTGCTCTGCTGGCCGGCCAGGCCTGTCCCAGTCCCTCACTCCCAGTCCTCATTTGGAAAGGCCTGAGCTGAATTATGGTCCTACCTCTGTGCACCTCAGGCTTCGTCACTTAGGTTGGGGTCCCTCAACCAGGAAGGCCTCAGCACAGTCTGGTCACTGTTCCCTGCTACCATCCTCTTGCTCAGCTGCTTACTCATTTCCTCCCACCCAAAGGCCCTTCTGGAGGCCCCTCTAGGCCTAGGGCCTTCTTGCAACTCTATGCTCTGGGGTCAGCTGTGGGGGTCTCAGTAGTCCTATGTCTATCCCATACACATGCTTGTCTGCTGTGGACATTGCCAAAGCCCCACCCCCCCACCCACCACCCTGCAAGGTGGCAGCCAGGTGGCAGTACCCCAGAAGAGGACACCTGACACAGGGAAGCAGCACCAGCCAGTGGGGGTGGGCAGAGGGCTCCCTGGGAGCACGGAGAGGGGAGCTGGGCAGACTCAGCGACTTCTGCCAGCCATCTCCGGCCACCTTCCGGGTCTGCCCTGAGCCTGGGTAGCACTTGGACCCTCTCTGCCCTTGGGGCCCTGCATTGGCTTCCCGGGGTTACCACAAATTGCCACAAAGGCTTCAGACTACAGCGAGGCAGAGGTCTGAAAGCAGGGGTCTGTAGGGCCATGCCCACAATAGAGGCTCTAAAGGGATATCCATTCTTCGCCTATTCTGCTTCTATGGGCTGCCAGCATCCCTTGGCTCCAAGCAGCAGCACAGCCCAGTCTCTGTCTGTGTAGCCTTGTGGCTGGCCAACTTCTGCTCTATTTCTTATAAGGATTTAGTCCCTGCCCATACACTCCAGGATATTCTCATCTCAAAATCCTTAAGTACATCTGCAAAAATGCTTGGTCAGCATAAGTAAAAATCACAAGCTCCAGAGAGTTGACTCCACAGAGTATGTGTGTGTGTTGGGGGTAGGGGTCTCTGATTTGCCATGGGTCCCCATGTAGGAAACAGGGATAATGTTCCCTGGCACTGTTCCCTATGACTCTCTAAGTGGCCCTCTTCCTGGGACAGTGGCCCCAAAGAAGGCCTGCTCAATTTCCTTGGCTTAAGCAATGAAAGTGTTCCCCTCCAAAATGATGTTGAAGTCCCGGCCGCTGTGGCATTAGCAGGTGGGGTCTCTGGGAGATAATTAGGGTTAGGTGGGTCACAAGGCTGGGCCCCGTGGTGGGGTTAGTGTCTGTTAGGGTTCAGATCAAAATGCCCCCACAGGCCTCCTGGGCTGACAGGTGGGGCTCTTCCAAGGTGGCTGCACTGTGGGACGCTGAGGGCTGTGAGGAGGTGGGGCCAGGTGGAAGAGGCGGGTCACCCAGGGTGTGACCTGAGAGGGGGCCACTCCCTCCACTCCTCCCTGCTCTTTCTGCTTCCTGGCCACCTCGCAGGAGCAGCTTTCTTCCTCCAGGCCTTTCTTTCCAAGTCCCCTGGAGCCTGCCAACCCTGGGCTGTGGCCACGAGCCAAAATAAACCTCTCCTTCATTAAGCTGTGGGTGTCACTGTGCACTCCAGGGACGAGCAAGTGACTGAGACAGTGTACTTTAGTAGGAAAAGAGCGCCAGAGCCTCTCCTCTTCGCCACGGGAAGCACCGCAAGGAGGCAGCCATCGCAAAGCCAGGGGAGGCCTCACTGGGGCTTAACCACGCCAGACCCTGCTTTCAGGCTTCTGCCTTCTGGAGCTGTGACCGAATAAATTCCTGTTGTTTAAGCCACTAGTACACAGCACTTTGCTGTATCCTAACAAAAACCTGAGCTAACAAAAATACCGGGTTCCTGGAGGCAGCCAGCAGGAAGGACAGGGCCCCCAGATGCCCCCGTCAGCCCACCCGGGCTGCCTAGCTTCTAGCTGCGCTCCGGCCACTCCCTGTCCCTTCCTGCTGGGGACCGTGAGTCTCGGTGACTTTAGGCAGCAGGACAGCACCAGGGGTGCCGCAGGCACTGTTCCCCGTCCCTCTGCATTGCCTCTCCCAGAGGGGCCGGAGCAGCTCCCTGAGGGGAGATCATTCCGGGAATTCTGTAACTCTGGGGCTGCTCTGCCCTTATCAGCTTGTTTCAGCTGGCCTGCCTGGCACTCACTCCCAGGGCGGGGCCCATCGGCCTGTGTCCCCGGGCAGGAGAGCTGCCACTGTCCAGCATGTGGGTGAGGCCACCATGGTGCGGACCGACCAAGCCGCAGCTCACACCACTTCCTGCTCTCAGGCCACAGTTCCTCCTTCCCCATCCCCTACACCTAGGAGTGGGAGCTGCGCCCGAGAGTACCCCAGCTCCTGTCTCCTACAGGGCCCTGCCTGGTCCCCCTGTGACTCACCCACTACAGCAGTGGAGGATTGTAGGGAAGAGCCTGGCCACCTGACTTCATGTCCACACACTGTGTGGCTGGGCAGGGTCTTAACTCAGTTCTTCAGTTTCCCCATCCGCCAAAGTGGACAGGCAATCCTGTTAGGAAGTAACTCAGACCTTGAAGTACCTGGAGCAATGCATGCATATAGCAAGTGCTCAGTTAACAGAAGCACATGATTATCTTCCCAGTGAGGTGTGGCCAAGGGAAGAGGGCAAGGTGCCTCCATGTTCCGCCCTGTTTGTCCTTCCCACTTCCTGTTATAGAGCAGTGCTGACCACCTCCTTCTCCATCCTGAGGGACGCCCACACCTGCACAGGTGTGCCAGGCGAGCAAGGGCAGACATGGTCTGTAGGACCTGCTGCTCTTCCCTCCCAGGGTTCCTGAGGATGCACCATTTCCAGGAGGTAAGAAGTATGGCAGCACCAGATGGCTGTGGTCAAGAGAAGACCCAGACAAGGTCTAAGTGTGAATTTGCTGGTGGAAGAAGACGACACTGAGGCCTGGGTGAGCCCAGCTCCAGGAAGTGTGTCCTCACCTCCTCAGAGGAGCTTGGGGGACACAAGCAGAAGGGGCTTCCTGCTGTCAGTCTGGGCTGTGTCTGACAGTGACCCCAGACCCCAGTCCTGCAGGGAAAGACTTGGTAGCTGTAACCTCACCTATGAGAACTTCGTCAGGCCAGCTGGGCTCCCGGCGCCTGTGGTCCTGCACTCAGAGCCTGTGGGAGGAGGGCCATAGGGCTCAAGACAAGCCCAGGCAGTCTAGCGAGGCCCTGTCTCAAAGCCAAAACTAAAAAAGGCTGGAGATGTAGCTCAGTGTGAAGGCCATAGGTTCCCTCCCTGGTACCGCAAGAAAAAAAAAAGTGTAATTTAGGCTAAGGTTTAACTCAGTGATAGAGTACTTCCCTAGCCTAGCACGTACAGGGTTCTGGGTTCAATCCCTAGCACTGAAAGTAATATAAAATTATAATAATAGTAAAATGGTACACACCAGCTCATGCACACACATGCACACACACACAAACATACACATTAAGAAAGGTTAACTAGCCAGTTCAACCCCACAGCAAGCAGGCAGTCAAAGGGATTGGAGCTCTGGCCTCACCGTGTGGCTCTTTCTTAGGGAAGTCTGCGCCTGAGGAAGAACATCTCATTTTGTTGAATGACACGGTGACACTAAAGTAGAATGAGGGCTGACAAACTTATTCAGTAAGACACAAAGTCTCTGTCACAACTACTCAACTTCACCACTGGGTCCCCCAGGGAATCGCAGATGGCCAGTGCATAACTGGGCATGGTGGGGCCGCCCTTCAATACAAGTTTACTTCCAAATCCAGATGGCTGAGCAGTAGTTAACGGACCGCTGATGTATAAGATCCTTCCTGGGTCTGGGGTCAGAAGCCTCCATTTTTATCCAGCAGTGAATCCTGCTGTGATTCCCGCTGTGATTTCCCTAGAGAATCCAGCAAGTGCCACTTGGGTTAGTCTACTAGCTGCATCACACAATGACACACTGGGAAAAAAATATATCCAACTTCTACCCCAGCAGCACAGGAAACATCTACATTGTTACCTAATGGAAAAACAAGTTTAAAAGTACAAAAAACATAGGAATCTAAAGTTCCATGATCTAATCTCGGACATCAGAGAAGTGACGGTGGCATGTCGGGTCCTTGCATGTGTGTTCTCCCTCTTTATAGGCTTCTGCTGTTCACTACCAATGTCACTGTTCACTGTTTAGTGCTAGGGTGCTGCCAGCTGCCCTCATGCGGGGGGGACCATGACCATGTCCCTCCTATCCCTGGCACCTGCACAGGACCAGTGCCTGTGGACACCTGCAAGTGTGTTTCTGGGTCAGTGCCAACAGGTGCTGCACACATTGTCTTGTTTGGGAATGGTGGTGCCAGCTGTGTCCAGGCTCAGGTAGATGGGCCAGTGGCCACATCACACACACAACTTGCTCCTCCCTGACCTTCTCCCCATGGCTGGTGCCACTCTCCCTGAACTACCTGACCAGAGCCTGCTGGTGTGAGGCCCAAGTATGGGCTGCTGCCAGCAGCTCATGGGAGGCCCAGAACAAAAGTCCTTAACCCCTTTTTAAAAAAATCACTGAACTACAGACATTCAGAACACAACAATTATCACAAAGCAGGCTACACTGTGCTCCCTCTGTGTCTCCAAGGATAACCACTGTGCTGGCAGAAAATGCCAACGGGTTGCTTTGCTCTGTATGTGCATGTGGTGCTAGCATCGGACCCAAAGCCTCACATATGCAAGGCAAGTGCTCTACCACTAAGCCAGACCCACAGTCCAGTTTTGCCTGTTTTTGAGTTTTCTATCTAGCAGCACAATCTTTCCACATTTGGCTCTGGCTTCTGTCACTCAGCATCTGATTTGTACAATTCATCTTCATGCTGTGCGGCTACAGATTGTTTATGTTCATTCCATCATTCTATACTGTGTGACCATGCCACCATTTATGTCCATTCTACTGCTGATGCGCATTCAGGTGGCTTCCAGTTTAAGGCCACCATGAAGAGGGCTGCCATGAACATGCAGCCCACAGCTATGGGGAACAGCTGTAGTACTTCATGTGGGCCCATTGCTGGGGTCCTGCACAGTTTGGGGACGTGAACCAGGAGGCCTGGCTCCAGTGTACTGGGCCCGGCTTTAAGCCTTCTCACCCAGACAGGCTCAGGCCAGCCCTACCTGGGCCACTTAACTCAGCTGTGTGTCTCAGAGCTCCTCCCTGGCCAGCCAGCTGTCACTCGAGTGGCCGGTGCAAAAGAATGCATATTGAAGGCCACAGGCCCGCTCAGATCAGCGCAGCACAGAGCACTTGCCTAGTGCACAGGAGCCCTGGATTCCCTCTCCAGGTGGGGATCAGGAGCCAAACCCCAGTCCTGCCCTTGAGCCCCTTGGTAGGAAGCTGCGAAAGACATTCCTTGGAGGCCAAGACCAGAGAGGTGAGAGGAGAGCCTGGAATGTCATCAACAGCATCACCAAAGACTCAGCCCTGCTTCCACCTGCGAGGCCCTCATGGGCTCCTCTCCCTGCCTCTGCTTCCCATCCTCTGTGCTGGACCATGGTTTCTTCTAATAAGGGGTCCATACGCTGAGCCCCTGGAGGCTTCATCTGGGAGCTGCAGGCCTACCCAGGGAAGGGCTGAGTTCTTCCTGAGCTGGAAAGCACAGTGTAACCTCCTTAAAACAATACCCTCCCCAGGGCCTCCTAATCCCTTGGCCTGCTGCAGACCATGTGAATCCTGATCTGTCTGGCTGGGCAGGGTGCCCAGGAGCAGCTGCCTGGCTGCCAGCAGCAGGCAGGGACAGGGTGATGCCCACTGTCTTGACAGGCTCTGGAACAAAGGTCAGGACAACAGAAGAGCACCCAGGGGAGGTGGCAGAGTACCCTTTACTGAGTCTCCAACTCCTCTCAATGGCCCCTCCCTGTGTGATGTGCACACAGCCTCCAAGGAAGAGCAACAGCAAGCTCTGGAAGGGGAGAGCCATGTTCCTGTGGGTAGGGGCCTCTCTGGGCCTTAATTTTCCTGTTTAGGAAGGCAGGGAGGAATATACCTCTTGGGACAAAATGAACATTAAAAAAATATAAGCCTTGGGGAAAGTATAGTAACACCTCAGTTCAGGAATGCCTGTCTTTGCAAACAGCTCTGTTCTCAAAAAAAGTGTTCAGCAAAATTTTGCTTTCATTGCAAACTCCACGTCAGGTGACAAACATGACCAGTCATCTTCGCACACAAACACAAATGCAGCCATTTTCCCCAAAATCATAAAACAAATTGAGCATGTAAACGGAGGTGGCAGTATCTCAAAATACTCCAAATCTACAGAAACAGTTCTTACTGAGGGTGAGCCCAGCAGGATGGGGGAGCCCGCTCAGACACCCTTGCCAGCACCCTCCTGAGGATGTCTGGGCCCAGTCTGGATGCTTGCATGCGTCCTGCCTTATCCAGGGGCAGCATAAGGCTGTGTCACCTTGCTCAGATGCTGGAATTTCCTACACATCCATCTCTTGAACACCAGCCTCCATTGTACTAGCCAGGAGCTGAGCCAAGCCCTTCACACATGTGGTGTCTCTGCTGTCCCCTCTGAGGTGCCCCCTCTTTATTATGTTCCTTGTACTGAGAGAAGATGGGCTGGGAGACAGGTGACGCAGCCCACCTGAGCTGTCTTTGGACACCAGTGCACCACTGCCTTCTGCAACAATGTGCCATCCTGGGCCACCGTGCTGCACCTGTGGTGCTGACCCTTCCCCTCCCAAGAAGGCCTGCTACTCGACCTTGGGCACGCGCATACTTCCAGAGCCAATTTGGCACTCAATTCTTCCCTTTGCAGTAAGTTCAAAAACAATCTTGGTAAATATTTTTCCCAGGGAACACACTGTCATTCCCACGCCACCTCCCCCTCCTGCTGCCATGAAAACAGCCAGATGTGTAGTTTTCTCGGCAGCTTCCGGAAACCTCCACTAGGGACCCTGCCACTCTGATCTGAAACAAAGGCCTGAGGCCAGAGGGAAGTCCTCATCCTCGGCTGTGGGACAATCACCTCTGACATGCAGAGGGGCCTCTGGGAACTAGGGAGAAGAAAAGTTCTGTGAATTTCCCTTTGAATGACCAGTTTCCACCTGGTGGAAGCCAAGTGTAGCTATCCAAATTTTGGGCTCTGTCCTAAAGGGACATCCCCCATCCAGGAATAACACCTGCATCCTTCTAGCTGCAGAGTAACCCACAGTGGTTGCCTGTTCCCAGACTAAGAGCTGGTGTCCTAGGAGTGGGCTCAGCTTGGCCAGCTCCCATCTGTCACCGCTTACTCCCAAGGCAGGAACAATAAGCCTCAAGGTCTGTCACCCAGCACCCTAGTTCAACCTCCAGAGGTGGAGGCCAACATGTGACTATCACAGGGCACAAAATTTGGGTTTCTTTGCTGTTTGAAGATGGTGGAGCTCTTAGCCCGCTGCTGGGGAGTGGAGGTTGGGTGGGAGTGGAAGTCAGGGTGGGGAGCAATGTGGGGTTGGGGGTAGTGCTTAGAAAGAACAAAACAAACAAGTAAGTGGCTGGGACAAAACAACTGAGGCCCGACTGCCTTGTCCTCAAGAAAGGTAAAGCCATGGTTCTGAAGTCTACTTGTTGCCATGTGCTCTCATTTCTTTGAACGCCTGTTGCAGTCACTCTTTTCAATTTATTTTTTTTCATTACTCACTTTTATGTTTAGTAAAACAAAGCTTGTGTCCATGACTCCTCCTGCCTGTGATACCATGTGTTTATTCTTGGGGACTGCATCTAAGTTTATGTGCTCTATTTCATTAAGCGCCTCTCCATATGGAACACAAAATTTCAAACACTATAGACTTCAAAAGATACCAGTGGTCAGGTAAGTTTTTTCACTTAAAACCTTTTTAAAATTTAGTTATTGCTGTCCCCAGTAAATATTCTTTGAGGGAAGAGATCTCTTTAGATTTCAGTATGATTCAAATAGAGATTTTCAGTCACCTTGTTGTTGGAGCGTCAGAGAGTCAAAAGAGCCCCATCTTTTACAGGTCCCCCCCAGGAAGTGAATCAGGAGTCCCAGGCCAGTCTGGGCGTAGACAGGTGTCTGCACAGCTGCACACCCATCCCTAGTAGTCAAGGAGGCTCAGTGACATCAGAGGCAGTGGGACAACCACAGCAAACACTTCCATGTGTGGATTTCACGGCTCTTCTTTTCCCCAAGAAACTGGGAGCAAAATGGAATGTCCTCTCTGAAGTTCTGTGGGCTAGGAAAGGGGTCAGGCTTGCTCGGACTGCTTCTGAAGACAGACCTGGGGCTCCAACACGGGGGCAAAGGGCAAGGTGCCATCCTTGCCCAGTGAGCTACACACATTCCCATCCTCACCATTCTCTTGGCCTTAATCACACTGAATCCTTAACTCTCCGCTCTGTTTAATTTTTTAATTTTATAAGTTTTGCTAAGTCACTAAGTTGCACAGGCTAAACTCAAACATATGACCCTCCTGCCTCGGACTCCAGGTGTGTACCATGATGCCTGGTGTGTGTGTGTGTGTGTGTGTATGTGTGTGTGCGTGTGTGTGTGTGTGCGCGCACATGCACGAGCGCGCATGTGCACACAATGCTACTGGGGATTGAACCTAGGCCTCCACGCATGTTCAGCAAGTCTTCTACCACTGAGCCACACTCAGTCCTTTCTCCGCTCTGTTTTAGTCTTGCTGCCCTGCAAGGTGGCTGCAGAAGCCCAGACACTGAGGCCAAGGTTATCTGGCCACTCCTATGCCCAGAACACTAAGGCACATCAAAGTGGAAGACAGACCCAGGCGCCGTGGTGCACACCTGTAATCCCAGTACTCGGGAGGCTGAGACAAGGATCGCCCTGAGTTTGAGGCCACCCTTGGCTACATATGGAGCTCAAGGTCAGCCTGGACTACATAGCAAGACTCTGTCTCAAAAAAAAAAAAAAAAAAAAGGTAGAAGAGAGCCACTTGGAACCTCCCAAGACATACCTCTAGTTAAATAAGTCACTACTCTCCGTGCCTTGGAGTTCCCATCTGGAAAGTGGGCACGGTACCATTGAGAGATGCCCTCCGTCTGGAGCAGGCAGTAGCACCAGGCAGGCCCACAGGGTATCAGAGGTCCTGGTCCTGTGAGCCTCTCGCTATCTTGCCTACCCTTCAACCTGGTCATTGCTAGTGCGGTGTTGATGGAATGCCCAAAGATGCACAGGCTGAGGAGCTGCTGCCACCCCTCAGTGCAAGCAGGGGCCAGGGTCAGGTAGTGAGCAACTGAGCAGACAGTGCCAGGCTGTGACCACCATGCACCTGACCGGTGGCCGGGTGTCTCCTCCTCTTTAAAAGCCAGGCAGTTGTCAGCTTTCCTCTGCATCCCTGGGTTATAGCATCACAACTAAGTTGATTCCACCCCAACAAAGGAGATATGCGCTCCAGAGGGTCAGAGTACGGACAGCAAGTCATCCTTTGGCATCCAGAGCCCTGTGATCCAGCGCTCGGTGTGGCTGGCCTGTGAGAGACAAATGCCTGTGGATGCCAGCATATGTGCCTGCCTCTGCTCCTGGCTGCTGGACAGCAGGAGGGCAGCATAGACATTGCCCCACACGCCATGGGGCAGGGCCCATGCCTTCCCACAGCACTTTGAGCTCTCTGTCTCCTTGGCTATACCCAACAGGAAACTGCCACGAAGACAGCTTTCCCTCCTGCCACCCCATGGCCCAGAACATCAGTGCTGTCTGTCCCCCAAGGCTCCACCCTGGCTGAGTCCACCTGTGAATCCAATCCCACCAGGCCAGCAGATGTGGACCCAAATCACCAGTAAGTCAGGTGGCTCAAACGACAGCAAAGTCAGAATGGAAGTTCCCTCGCAGCTGGTGGACCAGCCTCTCTCATTCACAGATGAGGAAGATGAGGGTGGAAGGAGGACCATGGCCCTGAATGTCCAAACAGACCATCTTCCTTTGCCAACCCGGTTCCTTTTTCTCCTAGCTCTGTAGTTCAATGTCCAACTTGAAAAGACTCACCTGGGTGTCTTGCCCATGCCTGCTACCAACCCCTGTACACATAGCCACACACCACAGATGCTTTGAGCTGCAGTCACAGGAGGCAGCTGTGGCCAGCCTGCAGACATGCTTGTCCTATGGTGCCTGTGAACCCAAGGATGTGGCTGTGCCTGGACAGAACCAGATTTCCAGATTCTCCCAGGGGCCAACAATAAATCCAGAGAATTGCCCTGCCTAAGTGCCACCTCCTTGGGAAGCCAAGGGAAATGCAAGCTGAGGACTGGATCCCACCCACATGTCCTCACAAGCCGGCTATCCACAGCACAATCCCTCTGTGACCACACAGACACCAAAACCAATCAGCCTGAGGGTGAGAAGCAGCTCTGTGAGGTGCTTCAACGGGGCCCTGGGCCAGCAGTGGAGGAGACAGCACAGGACTAGACAAAGGGACCCAGCAAGACCATGCACTGGCCAACACTTGCTCAGCAGCATCCTCCAGGACCGGGGTGCAGGGCTACACCCGCCTGAGCAGAAGGCATCCCTGGCTGCTTGTCGTCCCCCCCCCCGGATGGCCACCTTATGTGCCAGCTGGCTGGGAAAGCACATGTTTGCTAGTGGCTCCCTGCAGCCACTGAGTAGCTGTCAGCTCCCAGAGCTATGGCAGTCTCAATGTGGCTGAGATCCACACACTCAGTGGCCTGGCTTAGAGGTCCCTGTCACTGGCTGCTGACTGTGTCCTAGGCTGACAGCGTCTTTGGGAAACCCTTCCACCAGGCCCCTGGGGCAGGGGTGCGGTATAGCTGGCCTCAGACTGAATTTAAACAGAAAGGTGTTGCTGTCAGGGTCAGAGACTTAAACAGCAGTGAGTAGAGACACAAATACGGAAAGCAGCAGCCAGAACTGACAACCAACCGCATACCCTCAAACCATTCGAAAGATTGAAGGTCAAAAACGTACATCCAATTCTTTTTCATTGTTTTTCTAACTTCTGTCTGTGAAGCAGCAGCATTGTTAACACCCAAGAGGGACTGTAAGGTACAAGAAGCCTTGAGTGGCCACAGCCTCCCATATGGTTTCCTCTAAAAATAAAAGGCCCTCTGAGGTTCATGTTTATTTGAACAAGATCTTGCTCAGCCAGCCCTCAGCACAGACACACACATACTGAACACCTGTAATCCCAGCACCCAGGAGGCTGAGGCAAGAGGATCGCTGTAAGTTCAAGGCCAGCCTGGGCTACACAGTGAGTTCGATGCCTCTTGCCATGCACTACACAGTGAGACCCTGTCTCAAAAAAAAAAAAACATACCTACATACATATACACACATACACAGGGAAAGAAAATCATAAAATGCACCAGCCTTCCAAGAAGGAGAAGAGTCTAGATGACATTGCCCAAACTTTGATCTTGGATCTCTTTACTTTTAATGTTTTACCTATTTATTAAACATTTGTTGAGAGCATAACTATTAAAATCTTGAAGCACGCTATTCTTTATGGACCATTTAGCATGCAGTTTGCTTCACAGAGTTTAAAAGTAAAATCCCAAATTCCGTATGTTACTAGCTCTGAATTATCATTTGGGTAAAGTGAGGCCTGGAGCAGTGCTGCCCTGGGGTGGGCACAGACCTGTCTCCCACTCCCTTGCTTTCTTCCTCCCACCTCTATTCTTTGTGAGCAAATCCTCCTTTCCCTGGTTCTTACTGGTTGTTGGAGTGTAACATCAGGCACCTCCTCCCTCCTCCTTCCCCTCCCTGAGGAGGAAAACGTGGAGCTGGCCCTAAAATGACCAACATCATGCTCCACGCACCTCACTGTCTGGCTCCGAGATGTCACTAGGAATTTGGTGCTAGAGTCCAGGCTGTGTCAGGCATGTCAGGGAGGAAGCTACTTAGGGAAACTGAGAGGAAGCAAGTTGGCTCTGTGGTTGGACAGAGGTGTACAGCGGGGTGGGCTGGCGCTTAGAGCCAATCTGAAAGCATCTATCCTGGCAGAAGGGGGCCATGGGCATGAGAGCACACTGAGTGACGTGATGGGTGTACCCTTGGGGGCTGCCAGTGTTATCATGCAGGTGACTTCAGGAAAGGCTGTTCCAACTCAGTGTCCAAGGGTGAGCAGCAGTGCCCCAAGCTAGGGTGAGGAAGGTGAGCTGGCCACCTGGGCCCCTCCTAGCTCAGCACGTGCTGGCCACCCTCATCCAGGACTGTGGTCTCCAATCACCCCCAAGACCTGGGGTTCCCATCCCAAGTAACTTGGTCCTGAAGGTGACAGAGTGGCCTGAGAGATCACAGTGAGTGCCCTGGTATGGGAGGTGCAGGAGCAGGGCCATACTAGGCTAGGGCTGACACCAAAAACAGAAATTACACCAAGACACACTGCTGCTTAGTATGTGCAAAAATATTGCATTTGATCATTGCTGTTGAGGAAGGCAACATGCCCATTTTACTGCTGGGGAAACAAAGGCTAAGGAGGAAGTGTAAGACAAGGTTAGGGAGTGTGGAAGCTGAGACTAAACCCCACACCTGCAGCATCCAAGTCTGGGCAGAACGCCTGCAAGAGACGTCCCTTTTTCTTCTCTTTGACAACAGGACATTCTCCCTAAAGGAACTCTTGCCTGGAAGTGCACCACAGGGACAGACCAAGGCAGAGCCATGCTCGGCAGATATTCACACTTGTCTCGGGCCCCACAAGCCCTCGGTGGCCTCAAGGCCCTGCAGAACACAGCCACCAGGGTGGAAAGTCACTGCCTCCCAGCTGCTCTCACGGAGACTCCTGGTACCAAACTCCTAAGAGAGTCTCTCCCTCAGATGTGAACTTGCCCCCACAGAGTAACACAGGAAAACAGGGCACAGAGAAACTTCCTCATCCAGAGGCCACTGTGGAACCCAGGTCCTCTGGGATGCATGCCTGGCCTGGCTGAGGCCCCACTTAGGGACCCCAAGTATTGAGGGACTTGAGTGGGAGGCTCGGCTTCCTGTGCAATGACAGGATCTGCTCCCTCAACACTACTAGGCTAGAGGCACCAACACCAAAGGCAGGGTGGGTGGGGAGCCAAGCCAGAGGCATCAAGGGGAACACTGCTCCCTTTCTGTCCTGTACAAGTCACTAAGTTGCCTGAGATGGACTCAAATTTGCAATCCTTCTGTCTCAGCCTCCCAGAGTACTGAGACTCTAGTGCTGGGATTCTAGTGCCACCATGCCCAGCTACCACTGATTCTTTGACTCATCCAGTGAGTTCTGGTCAGGCATCTGAACTCTTGAAATAAAAATGACTTCCCCTAAGGAAGTAATTTCCTGCTTCCCTTGCAGCTAGATGTGAGCTTGTGACTAAATACTATTCTACAAAATATAACTGCAAGTATCAGGTACAGATTCGGGGAGGTAGCCTCCAAGGAGAAGCTGCAGCCTTATTTTATTGTTCCTGTTTTTTTCAGACAGGGTTTCACTAGATAGATCAGGCTGGCCTTTAACTCAATGTCAATCAATATGTAGCCCAGGCTGGCCTCAAACTTATGGAGATCCAAGTGCTGGGATTACAGTCATGCACCACCATATTTAGCTTTCTTCCTTTTTTTCTGATGGCTGGAACTGCAGCAACCATCCTGGACCCTAAGGCTGCATGCTACTGATGGCAGAACTACCATATCAGCCCTGTGAACTCCCATGACAGATGTAACTCTGTCTTGTTTAACCCACTACTTCTTTTTAGTTGCCATAGCAGCCAAAACAAGTCTAAAAAATAGCAGCCCTAATGCTGCACTGGAAGAATCCTTAGAGTACGGATAGCACAGGAAATCTGAGGCTCTCCCCCTATCAGGAATCCCCTGCTTCCTCTCATACCCACCAGTCCATTTCTCTAAGACCCAGGGCCAGCACCTGCCTGCCACAGGCTCCCTTGCTCTGGAATCAGGTCAAGAGGTATGCAGTTGGAGAGCACAGAGTTGGCAGAAGAGATTTTGGGTTCCAAACTAATTCTGCAACTTGCTCACTCGGCAAATATTTATTGAACATCTACTCTGTTCCAGGTCCATGTCTAGATGCTGACTATATCACTAACAGAAGTCGCCATCCCTGTGGAATGTATAGCTTCATGGAGCAGTCACAGAAAGAAAGGCATATATGTCAGCTCACGGGTGCTACGGAAAAGGGGGTGGGGAGAAGGATGTTATTATAAGAGAGCCATGCTGGAGGGCTCTCTGAGAAGGGGGCATTCAGGCAGAGGTGGAGGAAACAAGGGTGTGAGCTATGTAGATATATCTAGGAGAAAAGCTGATTGTGTGATCTACTCAAGTCCTTGTGCCTGTGCCTCGGTTTGCCCCCTCTCCAAAATGGCTGTGAGATAGAGGCTATCCAGCAGCAACCTGTGCTAGCCCTGTGTGCCCAGTGGTTCCCACCACTATGCTCCAGGTGGCGGGCACAGGTCTCAGGCTGTGACGACCAGGGGAACAGTAACTCCGCGCTCTGTGGATTTCTGCTGCACCGTTGCAGCATCACACAGAGCCATTAGGTTTAAGACTTACAAAATGACCTCCTATCAGGCCTCGCCTTGCCATTGTCTTCTCCTCCCTGACCAGACCTGGTCAGCCCAGGTCTCTAGGGGCCTGGTGCCGGAAGGGCTCTGCTCCCCAACCCAGGCTGAACACAAGCCTCCCTCAGCCCCTCCTTGCAGAGCCTTCCGGCTGTGACAATTGGCGGACAGGGTGCCACCCTGCACCCTGGCCCTAGGAAAGTGCAGGGTGGCTGACCCAATGGCGGATAAGGCTACAAAGGAAGAGAGGGTGGTGTGGTGTGTGTCGGGGAGAGGTGGAGACGGAGGAAGAGAGGGAGGACAAGGTCGACTCAAGCTGGGGTTCTGGGCTGGCCACTGCTCGATGGCCCAGGGCAGGGCCAAGGCTCAGTGACAGTGAAAGTGTCCGGCATGCAAGAGTTGAGGGGAAGGGGCTTCTCAGTTGAGGGGCTCTGCATTTGTGCAGCAGTCTTCATCCTGCAAGACCAACTGACTGTCTCCCTCCCTCCCTCCCTTGCTTCTTTCCTTCTTTCTGAAAAGGGGATGGAGAGAGGGAATTGTACATAAGGCAGCCATCCGCTAAGGTCTCTCTCTTTTTTATTTTTACGGTACTTGAGATTGAACCCAGGGGTGCTCTACCACTGAGCTACATCCCCAGATCCTTTTTTTATTTTAAGACAGGGTCTCATTAAGTTGTCAGGACTGGCTTTAAACATGCAACCTGCATACCTCAGCCACCCCTTGCTCTTTTGCCAGTTTCTTGACCAGCTATTCACGGTGGGTCCCATCTGGATGCTGTGAATAATACAGGGCTCACATACAATGGCAGACACAGGTATACATGGTCACAACCCATGGTGGCAACTCTGCATGTGACCCAATATCTGAGGATCTCTTGGAGAGCCTAGCTCTAGAGCAATGGGATGATGGTGCTAAGCCTCCATTTACCCTGATAGTGGACAGGTGGGGAGAGATCTGGTCACAAGCCTAGACTTGTCACCATGGATGAGTTTCTTCCATTCCCAGAGGAGAACTGGCATGGAAAGGCTGAGTTCTGTTGCTAGTTACCTGGTCACACCTGTATATTCTAGCAAGCCCTTTGAAAGCCACAAGGAATTTGGGCAAGGGACCCTCTTCCCTGGTCTGTGTGCCCTCATCTGGAATGTAGAATAGCAGATGATTCCTGGAAGGCTCTCTAGCTGTAGAATTCTGTGCCCTATGACTTTCCAAGTCATCTAGAGATGCCGTGGAAACTACCCCTTGCCCACTGGATTCCATTCTGGACAGCCAGCAGGCTGCTGCTCCTTCCAGGCAACACTGCTGCAAGCACACAGAGCCTCCCTGTAAAGGATCTTTCACTGCGATCTTTTTGAAGGCTTTTCTTCAATAGAATGCCTATAGTCCTTTGGCATCTGTGGCCCCTACAGTCACCCTTCCAGGTCTACCACTTCCTTTACTTTCTAACAGCCCCACAAGTGTAGGGAAACATGATAAGGAGAGACTGCCCAGCTCCTCAGTGTTTCTGACAAGAAACCTTACTGGCGGTGCCCTGTCTCATACCGAGACACAAATAGGAAACCAGTCAGAGCTTAGGAAAGAGGTCCACGCCTGAGCCCCTGCGTCCCTTATCTTTGAGCTAAGCACTAAGCTGTTGTCCTAGCAGCCACCTGTGTCACATAGCTGTGGATCCCAAGCCCAAAGCCCACATTCTCAGCATCTGCGCCTGCCAATTCTTGCTGCTGGTCAAGGAGCCCACTGGCCAGACACAGCGGCCAGGACACAAGCTGACCTGGTACCCAGGTTCCTGAGAGCTGAAGCCAGGGGCCAAGACCAATTCCTCCAAGTCAGCAGTCTGGCACTCAGCTGGGACACAATGCACCATTGCTGGCCTTGGGAAGAGATAGTTGTGCCCTTCAGCACCTGGAGGACCGTGGAATGCACTTCCATCTAGGACACCCCTCCCATTCTAATCCTGCAGGGTCCTCCCCTCCCTATCAGCTAGGTGTCAAACACGGCCAGCAGGAGCCCCTCCTTCCCTTCACATTCTTGAGGAAAAGGCGGGAGGGCAGCCTTCCCAGCTAGCACTCTGCCTCTCAGGGCCAGGGTGACTGCGAGGACCCTGAGCACCTGAGGCTGCTGACTCTGCCCTCCCTGGCTGGCTGGCCATACTGCCACCTGGTGCTGTGTCAGAGACTGCTCTCTCCAGGGCTCAGGCCTGTGTCCAGTCTCAAAAGCGCCTGCTGAGAATACCTGTGAGCACCCACCCATCCCAGGAACCTTCTCTCATCTTGGAGAGCTCAGCTCTCCCCAGTGCCTTTCTGTCCAGACTCTGCCCCGAGACTGCACCACAGGCCCTGGTCCCTAACCTTCATCTCTCCCAGCTGCACAACTGACCCCCTCCCTCTCAGCCACCCTAGGAGGTGGTCTCCCACCCCGCTAGAACCTTATTTTAAAATCCCTGTATGGAAACCTGCTCTCCTTCAGGAAGCTTTCTCCAGACCACCCCTCCAAATCTCTCCGCTTTCACATACTCCTCCCTCTCCCTAACCAGCCTTCCATTTCTGTTGCTACATAAGCCGCTGACACCCAGAAACATCAGCAGAATTCTGATGCTTGGGGGGGGCCTCAGACCCATCAGGTGCTCCATGCCTATGCTGCATTAATCACCGGAGCTGCTCCTGCTGCCTGGGAGTTGGCACAGCACCACACCATTACATGGTCCCGCTGGCCTTGAACGCAGGCGTAAAGCAGGTTTGCAATCACTCTATGGAGGAGGAAACTGAGGCTTGGGGAGGTTCACTGCCTTCTCCAAGGCCACACAGACCTGTCAGACCTAGTCTGAGTGTTTCCACCACATCAAGCTGCCTTTTTTGTTCCCAGAATTTATCCACCAAATGACTCTCAGACTGGTAGTACTAAATCATCACGTTCCTTCAGCAGCTGATAGAACGCAGAGGCCCAGAAATCTTATAAAGGTGGAACTAGAGGTCCCTCCCGCTCTGTTATTCTATCTCATAGATTAAAAAACCCTGAGGTTCTTAGTATGACTTGCCACATGCCTCAGCCAAATGGATAGCAAAATGAAGAGCACTGCAAAGGCTCTGGCTTTTGCACTGTTTACTGAGGGTGCTGCAGAGTCTGCCAGTACTGGAAGGTAAGCTCCAGGGGACCTGTCTGGGGCTAATTCCTAGCAACTTACACTATAACCCTATGCTGTCTTCCATCAAACTGCAGAAGTTCAGCAGTTTCAAGGGTCCACGCCATTCCTGATGACAGCAGCCTCATGGAGCCTGCCGCCCTGAGTCTCCAAAGGAGAGCGCACATTCCTGACGGTTCCCACTCTGGAGCCTTTCTGGCCTCAGTGTATGCAAATCTTCATCTTTCTCCTCATCCTCATTTCCCCTTGCCTCTTCACCCTTCTCAATGCACTTCCTGGTAGTACTGTGCATTGTAATAAAGGCATTTTGGGGGTTGGGTCCCTAAGGTTCCCCAAGGCGGAATGAGACTTACTGATTGGCATAGAGGCTGGGAGGTGGACAGATTTTGTACAAATCCAGCTTCTACCAAGGACTCTCCCGGCTGGGCCAGGAAGGGCTTCAGGGCAGAGACAAGGTTTTGGGGCAGTGTCCAGGTACCTGGAAGAAACCCCAGCCTTGAAGCCAGCGATGAGCTGGGCTTGGAGTTTTCCCCACTGGTGGCTCAGGAGCATGCATCCTTCAACAGCAGGGTGGCTCAGCCCCTTTAGGCTCAGAAGCATACCAACTAACCATTTTGCTTCCAGGTGGTGCTAAGAGGCTTCCTGAAAGAGATATAGGTGACTGCCACCCTGGCTGCCCGGAAACCAGGACTGAGGAGAGCCAACGTGCCCCAGCAAGTTCTCTGCCTGGAGGATTGAGCAAATCTGCAAGACCACCATCCTGATGGCTTCACACTGCACCTCCCCCAGGCACACACCCTTCCCCCATGACATGCACCTTTCCCTTTCGAGGCCAGGCTAACAGGATCAGGGCCCACCCGCCCACCTGCGACCCAGGCCTGCTTGCTTTGAGCGCCAGCCCTCCCCCCACCAAGGTTCGCTGTGGTGCCAGGAGAGAGTGTACTGCCAGCTCATGGTCCTCTCCCCGCAGAAGCAAGTTCCAAACTGGGAGCACCGGCAGAAGCAGAATCCCTTCGCAGCCTGGGCTGTCACCAGAGTACTCTGGGCTCCACAGTGCACCCCACCCCCTTCTCCCTGCAGAGAGGAGCTCAGGTGGGTAACAGAGAAAATGGAGAATGCCGCTCCTGGGCCAGCTGCTCCCAGAGGCTCTGGGATGCCTGCTCGGGCTGGGTTTGCAGCCACCGCCTGTCTCCCCCAAAGTGAAAATAACCTTTCACTTTCCAAGAAACACAGTGTGGGGTTCTCTAGGGTGCAGTTCTCGCTCTTATGAGCAGGCTGGAGGTAGAGGGGAAGGTGGGGGGGGGTAAAAAGGATTCAGATGCATTATGTAAACCAATTTACCACGATGATGTACTCATCTTGTACCGCAAACATGTTCTGATAAAAATAAAGGAGGGAAAAAAAAGCGGCAGGTGCTGTTTCTAAGACGCAGCCCAGGGCCGGGGATGTAGCTCTGCGGCACAAGCGCCTACCTGGCAAGCGCAAGGTCCTCAGTTTGATTCCCGGCACCAAAAACAAAAACAACAAATGAGATGCAGCCCAGTCCTCTTTCATGAGAAGTTCCTGTTCGCACAAAGGGGTCAGAAAGAGTCCTACCGCCCTGGCCATTCCCAGAGAAGCGATCTGCTCCCCCTCTGCCAGGTGCCTGGGACTGCGAAGGGTCCACTCGCTCCCCTCCACCGGCCCTGGCACGGGCTCGGATGGGTTGAGCCTGCACATGTGGAAAAAGCTCTGCGAAGCGGTAAGCACAGCGCCCACATGGGCCCTTACTGGAAGCCTGTCACCTGTCTCGGGGACTTCCTCGTAAGCTCCCAGCCTGCCGCTCCCCCTGGAACCAACCAACAACTGCGCAGTACCGTTCCTCGTTCCCGACTTGAAGAGAAGGGATAATCCTACCCTAGGGGCCCCGCGGGACAAGCCTCTCCTTACCCTAAGTATCCCCCCTCTTGCCCGCAAGCCCCTTCACCCGGCGCGGCCCTTTTGCAAGATCACCCATTGCCCCCGCACGCTCTTCTGCCCCAATCAGCAAGTGTGGGGGGAACCCACACGCGGGGCCAGCACCGGCCCCGAGTGCGGAGCGGATGAGGGCGCTGCAAGATCAGGGCTCCACGCGTGGCCTGCGGGCACAGAGGTTGCTCCGGACCGGACCGCGCGGCGCCGCGGGCTTCCCTGCAGCGCCGCCGGCGTGGGTGTGGGGGCGGCGCGGTGGGGGTCCCGGCGGAACTCGGGGTGGCCACTCACTCTGTTGGGAGAGCGACGGGAGCAGCCCAAGCAGCAGCGCCGACAGCGCCAGCGCGGCGCGCATGGTGTCCTCGCCTCCGGGCCCGAGCAGGTGGCTGGGGAGGCGCGGGCTCCGCGCGTCCGGGCGGCAGGAGCGTGGGCGCCGCTCCGGGAGGCCTGGCGGTAGCTCCCGCCGCTTGGCGCTGGCCCCAGGCTCCGGAGCGCGCTCCCGGGGCCCCTCGGTGCCGCAGAGCCGAGCTAGGGCGCGGAGCCAGCGGCAGAGCGGCGGCGGCGGCTGCGTTCGCGTCCCGGGCGGTATCTGCGCGACTGCGGCCCGGCAGGAGCTGCGGCGACTCCCGCCCCGTCCCGTCCGCGCCGGCCCCCAACCCCTCCCCAGGAGCGCGGCCGCCGCAGCCCAGGCCGGGCCGGGCGGGGCAGCGGCTGGGCGGGCGCTGGGCCGCGAACAATGAGCAGAGGAGGAAACTCCGCCCTGGAGCGCGGCGGGCGGGGGATGCGGGCGGGTGGCCCCGCGCCAGTGGGTGCGGGAGCGCGCGTCCGTGCGCGCGGCTTGGGGCTCCGGACCGATCGCGGACCCCGCGTGCTAGCGTCTTGCTCAGAGCGTTTTGTGGGGGTGGGATCCGACTCGGGGCACCCTTGCGTGTAAAATCCGGAGTCCTCTTGTGTTCGTTAATTCCCCGACTCCTCGAGGCTTCCCTGGCGGCCGCGCGTTCTGCCGCAACGCTCAGGCGCTTTTCCCGCCTGGCAGGTGTAATTCGCCTGCAGCGGGCGCCGATCCCGGCACTTCAGAGCGAGCCTGTGCTGCAGGATGGGCACCGGGCGACGTGGGCCAATGCGGTCCTTAACCTTACAAGCCTAGGTTCCTCCCCTGTGACTAGGAATGATTCTTTAAAAGGCAACGACGTCAGGGATTATTAATACTTGTCTGTTCTAAGGGCTTTACACGCATTAAGAAAAAAATCGCCTTTCACATTTAGCCTCGCTTTGCAGACAGGGCAACTGAGTCAAAAAGAGGGTAAGGAAGTTGTTCAAGATCACATACCTAGTAAGTGGCAGATTTGTCTGCGCGAAGTTTGGGGAAAAAACTTTGCTCAATACCTGACATACAGTATTTGCTTGAAAAATATTAGTTTTTTCTTTTCCTTTTTTTTTTCCCCAGCATGAAACGTAGTGATAAAGGGCTAGAGTTTTGGAGTCAGACCCATCTTGGGGTCTGTGCCAAATTATCTTCTGGCCTCAATGCTTTTCCCTATGAAAAATAGGGAGAATAACACCTACTTTCAAGAGTTGCTGGGAGACAAAAAATACAAGAAAGGCACTAAGCCCAGGGTCAGGAGCAAGGAACGTCTTAACCAAAGAGACAGCCCGAGCTCAGCTTGAGGATGAGAGAGACGGGCAGACGTGTAGAGTCGGTGGGAGGTGGAGAATGATATCAAGCTGAATTTACCAGGTGAAAGAACAAAGAAGCACCCTCTTTTTTCCCTTCTCCCTTTAAGTCGCTTTGGGGAATGCACACCCTACAAAGGAGACACCGCAGCGGCGCCCGGATGCAGGCTGGAGGGAGAGGGGTGCTTAACACTAGTAGAGGGAAGGCGTAAATTGTCTCAAGTGATGCCTGGATTGCTAATCTGGAGTCTTTTCTGCCAGATGGGGCTGAGCGGTGGGATTCCCCCCACCTCCACCCCCGGAACAGCCGCGTGCCCGGGACTTCGCCGCTCAAATCCGCTATAAGCAGGCGCTGCCTGCAGAGCCCAGCGTCGTGCAGCGGCAGAGGAAGCGCTGCAGCCCGGGCTGGAGTTCCGCGACAGCCGGACTCACGCTCGGGAAGGACGGACTGTTTTCATCGGGAAGTTTCTGCAGGATCGTTCTGGCCCGGTTTTCCACGATACATATGGGAAAGACAGGGTGTTCCTTTGGAATGCTCTGAGATGTGTGTGTGTGTGTGTGTGTGTGTGTGTGTGTGTGTGTGTATCTTTGATGCGGTTTCTTTTTTTTAGTGCTGTTCTCCTGATATCTGTGCCAACAAAAGGCATGCTTCTCTTCTGAAACAGAGCAATATTTTTTTTAAACTGCAACTTAAATTTTTTGCTTTGCACGTTGATTTAAACTCTTTTTATGTTCAGTGAATCAGCTCCTCTGAAAACCCAGAAACAGTCTTACTGTATTAACATTATAAAGCTTGGGGCATTTTACTTCATACGACTTCTGATTGATCCTATTACCAAATCACACTAAATTAAAATGAGGGCCGATATCTGTGCAACTCTTTGTAGCTGAAGATAGTACAGTCAGAATTGTGTTCCCACTAAGGGACTTGCTGGCTCAGAACACAAGATTGTAGTTGAAATGCAAAGCTCTTATGGATGTATTTCATTTCAGTAATTTTTATACAGATGTTTGAATATTTACTGATACAGATATAGATCTCCAGATGCAGAGACAAATGTAAACCTGAATGCCAGCTGGGCGATACCATAGGGGAATCTATGGCACAAAGTTTAGTATTGCTTTTCAATGGCCCCTGGCATTCAATATTAGATGTCATGATTTTCAGCTGCAAGTTTAATTTGGAGATGCTGCTGAGCACATCCCTGAGTGAAAGCCTAGTAAGTCCTCTTGAGCCTCAGTCACAGCTTCTAACAGAGGTGGGACAGAGCCTACAAATCATACCCCAATAAAACTTTAGGCTAAAACCCTGAGGCCACTACATCTATGCAGAAGGAGCCAGGGGTGCTCTTAACAGGGTTTCTTAACCACTGACTTCTGAGTTCCCTGAGGACCAGATGGTATTCCACCATCCTGGAATCCAGTGCCCAGGAGCACCAGACCCTGAGAAGATACTCAATACACAAAGGCTGACCAGATGAAGAAGTAGTTGGCTTTTTATCAGCAAAACTAGGCTTTGTCTCTGACCATCATGTTTTGTGATTCTACAAATATCAGTTGGTTCCAGTGGGGTACCTTGCCCCACAGTCATGTCCTTTCAGTGCAAACATGGCATAGCCTCCAGCCCTCGGGGGAGAAGCAACACCTGTATAGAGACACAGCTGGCAGGTGGTGGGGGTGAGACAGATGTTTGGCAGATGTGTGGGGAGCAGAGAGCAGAGCAGCTCGGCTTGGCTGGGGAGGTGAAGAAGTCTCTTGGAGGAGTGACATGGGTCTTGGAAGCGGTCACAGGACCTCAGCAGGGGAAGGGTGCAAGGGAAGGCAGTGCAGGCAGACTTAGCAACAGCTGAGAGTGAAGAGGGCAGCTGAGATCTGTAGGGATTTTGCCCTAAGCAGAGTGCAGGGTTTGTCGGGGTGGTAGGTGTGAGGTTGGAGGTGAGCATGGCATGTTGGGGATTGAGCACAGCTGATCCTGAAGCCCTTGAACTCAGGCAGTGGTGGTGGGAGAAGGATGTGGAAGTGGTGTGGTGCAGCATGCATGGAGAGATGCAGGCATAGGCGTGGCAGGAGGCTCAGTTCCTTGCTTGAGTCACGGGTGGGTTATCTGAATGCCATGGTTGGGTTGGAGAGGAGACAATGCCAGCTGAGATTGAGAATGTAAGAGAGGCAGATTAGGGGAAAGAGAGTCTGGTTTCAAATGTGCTGGAGCTAGGGATGGTGGCCCTACACCTGTAACCCCAGGGCTCTGGAGGCTGAGGCAGAATTGTTTCTTTGACATTGTCTCAAAAAAACCTCCAAAAATATTTCTAATGCATTGCCACCTAAGACTCATTGCACACCTAGAGATTATGTCTAGAAATTCCGACTGTGACACTGAAGCTCAGATCTGACATCAGGACAAGAAATGGAAGCCTCATGTACTTTGAGGTTGTCCAAGAATGCAGAGGAGCCGGGAATTCTCCGCATAGAGGAGAGAAATCCACGTCTGCCGAGTAGGCTGCAGAGGTGGAGACTGCACTGGTGAACTTGTCAACCAGGAGAGAGGGAGCCATAGAAATGGAGGCAGGAGGATGTTGTGACCGGGAAGAGGCAGTCAGAAATGCCAGCTGTTGCCAGGACTGAGATGTACTGACCAAGCAGGGCATTGAAAGGCCCCTTGGGGTCTATCCGGAGTAACTTTCCTGAAGTGTGGTGGCTTGGGGCAGTCAATGGGAGGGAGAGCACGGGGGCAGCAAGTGTGGAGGGCAGCGAAGGGGGGAAGAACATGGAGCTGAGGGAGTTGGTATGCACTGCCTTTTGTGTGTGTGACATGGGAGGTGCAACCCAGAGGCACTGCTACTAAGCCACATTCCCTCACTTTTCCTTTTTAATTTTGAGACAAGGTCTCTCTAAGCTGCCTGGGCTGGCTTTGAACTTGCAATCCCTGCCTTAGCCTCGCAAGTGGCTGAGCTTAGAGATGTGCCTCCCCACGCCTGACACATTGCTTTCACACTGGAGGAGGACGCATGACTGTAGGCCAGGAGGAAGAAGCCAGTTGAAAGGGAGAAGTTATGAGAGCCAAGATGGGAAATGCGGACCGTGGGACTAATCCCAGGCCAAAGGAACTTTATTGCTAAATGTGTCCACTGAGGCCAGTGAGGGGTGGCTTGTGGGGAGTCAGGCCAGAGTTTAATTCTGCTGTGGTTTAGTGGCCATATGACCTCTGTGAACCACATTCTCATCCTGTGAGGTAAATACCGGAGGCCAGCAAAGCCGAACACAGTGCCAACATCTGCCCAGATTCTGGTGAGGGCCCGTGCTACATCATAACATGGCACGGGCGTCACATTCGAGGCAGAGCGAGCATGCTAGAGAGAGAGCTTTTGCCCAAGGCGCTTCCACGATAACTCATTAATCTGTTCACAACGACAGTGCCCTCATAACCCATTTACCTCCTAAAGGTCCTGCCTCTCCACACTGCTGCACTTGGATCAAATTTCCGACACATGGGGCTGGGGGCCGCACTGAAGCCACAGCTCTCGGTGCTCAGTGGTGAGAGCAATGTGAATGATAGCTACGGTTGATCGGTCCTCACCACGTGTGTTAGCACGGAGGCCAACACGAGCACGGATAGCGCCCTCGGTCTCAAATCGTGGAGTAGGTGCCTCACTAGTGCTGATTTGCAAATAAGGACCTTAAAGTCTTTGTGGACATTAAATAAGTTGCCTAAGACCACGCAGCTATTGAATAGTGGAGTCAGAATTCAACGCTGCCAGGCTGGCCCCTAAGCCACTTGCTATTCAGAGTGAACGAATGGTGTAACTGCAGAGTGACCTTCACTGTGCTGTAATTTTGCCTGCTGTGTCTCATAAACACGGTAAAAAGATATTTTCCCCTATGGGTAATCTAAAAAATGGAAGGCAGACGAAGCCAACTACTATTGCTTTGCCCAATTCAAAGAAGTGATTGGCTTACCCACACACCTCCTTGTATGTTTGTCACACCCACACCAACTCCCAGCCCCAACAAACCCACAAACTCAAGTTAAGTGCACAAGGACTCGGCCTTAGAATTTACAGTCACTGACAGTGCCATACAATGTCCAGGGGGCTGCACCAGCATCTAAATTTATCAGGCCCAAGAACTATCACTGAGTCACAGTGCCCTTCACATCTCTGGGTCATTTCCTTCACCTGTGGAAGTCACAATCCCCACAGCACCCCTATATTTTCACAATACTCTTCCTACCCGTCCCCTTCCCCTGCCCAGGGGTCTTCCACATGCTTTATATGGTACTTGTTCAGGGTTTTTATTTACTCTTCTAACAGCTTCAAAGATAATGCCCATATTTACGCAGCCCCACTGGCACCTGTGTCTCGGGGTACACTGTCCATTTGGGGGCCTTGGATACCTGGGGAAAGATTTTGGTTCAAGCATCCATCTCCCTGGCTACAGAACGGGTACAGTTAGAGCCATCCCACCATCCCCACTCCCTGGGCTGCAGGCCGCAAAGGTAAACACTCTGGCCCAGATACAGAAGAAGGACAGCCACAGCTAGGCTGGGACTGAGCAGGGGAGGTTCCCATGACTTCTGTAACCTCTGGAGCATTGTTCTTCCCCGTGTCACCCGGGCATTTTGATAACAGCTGCAGTTGGAGGAGCTGCCTCTGGGTACCAGGAAGAGTCAGAGCCACAGCTTCAGGAAGCAAGCCTGTGGCAAAGGGGGGCTGAAGGTAGGGGTGCTGAGGGAGACAGAACCCCCGTCCCAGTCACCAACATGTTTTGCGGAGACCAAGTAGGAATGCCGGGGGCTGGGGATATAGCTCAGTGGAATAAGCGCTTGCCTGGCAAGCACAGGGTCCTGAGTTCGATCCCCAGGACCGCAAAAAAAAAAAAAAAGAAAAAAAAGGAATGCCAGAATTCTTAAAGTGGGAAGAAGCTTGAACAGCTTGTAGCTAAGGAGTCGGACTGAAATCACAGGCTTGGGCTGGGGCCGTAGCTCAGTGGCAGAGCACTTGCCTAGCACACGTGAGACCCAGCACCACAAAATTAAATATAAAAAATAATAAATAAATAAATAAATATCACAGGCGTGGAGAACCCCGGAGCTTAAGGGTCTCCCTTAAGAGCCTCACTCTTCCCTGATAGCATAGTGGGTGCATGCATTTCCAATTCCCTCTGTTAACATTGGCCTCCCCACTAAACCCAACATTCCAGGAGGCCACAGGCCCTGTCTGTGTTCACACCAACATCCAGGGACTTGCCATTGTGTGTGATGGAGAACTGAGTTAATCTCCAAAGATAAGTTAAAAAGCAAAAAGTTGTGTTTCTATTCTTTGTTCTGCCTTCTACTGGTTCATGACATCAGGAAACTCCTTAAGTATTAGCTCCTCCTCTGCAAATTAGGGGAAAGAAAGTCTCCCCTAACTCTTTTTCAGAGATAGTTCCAAACTCTGGAGCTTTGAAAAGCTTTGAAAAATACAACACTCTTTGTATCTCTCACAAATCGTGTTTATATTAGTACAGTATTAATGTTCATTTTTTGTTTTTTGAGATAGGGCCTTGCTATGCAGTTCAGTTTAGCCTTATTCTCACCATGTAGCCCAGGTTGGTCTTGAACTCATGGTGTCCCTCCTGCTTCAGCCTCCCAAGTGCTGGGATGAGAGGCATGCTCCACCATGCCCAGTTCCTTATAAATGTTTTGCCCAAGTCTCTCATGAACTTCAAATAAGTGACTCAAATATCAGCCAAAGCAAATCACTTCAGCTCTGGGGATAAACATTCCATTTTCCATACCAGGGCATCTCAGGACAATTGCCGTTCCACCCTTCAAAACATAAGGAAGAACGTTTGATCCCCTTTCTGTGCTTTTGCTATGACCCTGTTCCCACGCCTGGGACAGAGATCTCATAATGTGTAAGAAGCTTCCAGGGTCGAGACCCAGCATGATTTCTTTCTCTGCCCCGTGGCGGGGCTGCACCTAGTTCATTCCCGGTGAGGTAGCCTGCCTTGCTTTCCAGGCCAGGCGAGCCAGGTGGCTTCCAGCAGCTTCCTCACCTCTTCTGAGGAATCTAATGGTCATTCTGTCCAAGGAGTCCTCACCTCAAATTCTTCTGTCCCCACTGCAAACTACCGGGTAAAATAGTTGGAACTCTCTAGAAGAAGGCCTGGGTCTAATGTTAGTTGTGACGTTTGCTCCTCCCCGGTCACAAAAGGCCCACCCTGCCCCTCCACCACCTGGTGACAGCAGGGGCCTTTGCTTTTCTAATAGTGGTCACTTCCAACAGCATCAAAAGACTATTGTCTTTGTACTTTATAGTCCAAAGTCACACACATAGTGGCAGAGCAGGCTTCATAAAGCCAGACCGGCAGTAGCATGATCTTAGCTACTCTGCCATAGCTGTTTGAAGAACTACACAGTTCAAGGGGAACCCTTTTAGCTGGGTGTGATAGTGCATGCCTGCAATCCCAGCGACTTGGGAGGCTGAGACAGGAAGACTGCACGTTTGAGGCCAGCCTGGAAATTTACCAAAACCCTTTCTCAAAATAAAAAGTAAAGAGGCTTGCAGATGTAGCCCAGTAGTAGAAAGTTTGACTATCGTGTGTGAGGTTTGGCTCAATCTCCAGTACAACAACAACAAAAAAAGAGTGGAGAATTCTTCTAGAGAATGCTCTCTATTCCTTCCTCCAGGAAAACTCTCTCTATTCTTTAAGGCTTAGCTCTAAAGTTCTCCAAGGCTGGGGGAGGAAGTTAGGGCTGCAGCACAGCACCCTGGGTTTAATCCCCAGCACTGTAAAAGAAAGAAAGAAAGACAGTGCTGTAAGGGTGAAGCCAGTTTTCTGTCAGTTTCTCCCCATGGTGCTCTACCCGATGTCCTGTGGAGCTCTTGCCCTGCTCTGACCACGCCGTCCTCCCTGCTGTGGCCTGCAGTAGAAGGAGGGTGCTGCCCCATGTATGCTGCCGCTTCCCCGCTCTAAGAAGATTCCATATATTTGTTGACTGAAATCATGATGAGCACTAAGGGGCTGGATTCGGCCACAGGCAGCTCTGGGGACCACGGCGGGCATGAAACGGCTGGGACCCTGGAGGACAGAGAATGAATGAAAGGAGTGCTACTGCACTTTCTGGAGCTTTGGAGCTACCTGGGGAGTTACACGCGCATCACCTGAACCGTGTGGCCTAGGCTTAATGAAGGGACATGTCAACAGGGGCAAAAGTGTCTCCATGTGGATACTGACTAGAGAGGGGGAGAAACTCAAGATGCTGTTGAACAAGTAGCGATTCAGGGGGTTTAGAGGTGTAAGCAGGATACAGTGCCTACGCTCCTGCTCACCCTGTCCCTTAGCCACTCAATCCCCTCCCGGAGACAACCAACGGTACTAGTGTCTTTCCGGCTCTTCCAGGGGTATCCTATGTGTACGCCAGAAAAAATGTAAACATACAACATATTTTAGACACTTAATAATATATACGCATTTCTATGGGTTGAATTTGGCTGGGGGTAATTCAGTCATATAATAACCCACTGATTAAAATCCAACACGGAACAAGCTTGCCACATATATGTGGTCTGTTAGGAACGAGACTCACAAGATGAGTATATCAGAAACCTGCCTGCAGAAAGCCCCCAGGAAGGATGGGTTGAGCCAGGTCCATTTCTGTTTTTTTCAGCCTGGGTGTTTTTTATTCTTCATCCACCTGGTAGGGAGGAGAATAGGGAGGTAAAAGAGAAGATGGGGTGGAATTAAAGTTTTTGGTTGGTTGGCTGTCATACTGGAGACTGAACCCAGGGCCTCAACGACACTGGGTAAACACCCTCCTACTGAGCTACATCCCCAGTCCCTTGAATTAAGCTTTTTTTTTTTTAATTTTAAAGACAAAAGAATGGAGACATAAACCAGAATAACACAAAAACAATACAGGAAATACAAAATTATAGAGAAGATAGTAGGGAATTAGCATTGGATTCTATATTACATGATGTTATCTTCACATTTGTTGACACAAAAACAATAAAGGAATTACAAAATTATCAAAAAGATAGTAGGGAATTAGCACTGGATACTGTATTACATAATGTTATCTTTATATTTGTTACTCAGTTATACAGATGATAGCTCATTCGATTAATCAGTTTTCTCCACCCTCATCTCCATTGGTCTCCCACACAATCAGTTGTCTTCCCTCTGATAATAACTGTACTTTTTGCTCTATTTACTCCCTTGGACTCTCACATTGGGAAGAGACATGGCTGCTTGAAATATACTGTAACAAATATGGGTGTACACTAATTGCTATGGCAGGAGGTGGAAAAGCACCCATCCTCAAAGATGGTAGATAGGCAGGGAACCGGGTTCACTATGGTCAAGCCCCCACTGACAAGCCCTCAAGGCCATCGGGGGTCCATTCGAGTAGGCGGGGTTACCCAGCTAACTGCCAGGCTCCACTTTGATGCAGCGCATCTGGAGGCCTGGTTGAGTCCTCAGGGTTCCCCAAGTGGACCGCCAAGCTCTGCCCCATGGAGCTGCTCTCGAGGGCCCAGCCGAGTCCATAAGGTTGCCCCCATGGACTGGTATTAAATTTTAAAAGAGAATGAATTGCCCTTCTCTATTTTGTGCCCCTGAAAACTAGCTAAAAAGCAAGTCATTGTAGAGCAGATTGTATCTTCTCCATAAAATTAATGCTGCATTTGGAGGCTGCACCTGGAAGGAAGAATTTCACATCAAAAAAACCCAGATGTGACTGAAGATATCATGAGAGCAAAGAACTATAACCTCATGGTTGCTTAAATAATGAATGCCTGCTCTGAAGCTTTTAAAAATGTGTATACATGTACTGATCACATTGATTACACAAAAGGCCTCAATAACCATAAAAGGAACATGCACCACAAAAAATTGCTCTCATAAATTTTCCCTGTCCAATATATCACTTATAATAAGCATTAAATAAAAGATTAATTAATAATAATTTTCCCTGCCATTCATGAGATTTATTTATTTATTTATTTGTTTATAGACAAAGTGTTGCTCTGCAGTTCAGGTTAGCCTTGAATTTCCTTATGTAGCCCAGGCTGGCCTCAAATTCTTGGAGATCCTCCTGCCTCAGCCTCCTGATTGCTGGGATTAGAGGTGTGTGCTACCACTCCTGGCTCATGAAATTTAGAAATGCTTTTAAAGAATAAATTAAGGGGAGCTGGGCATGGTGGTGTACACCTGTAATCCCAGCCCTCTGGGGGACCAAGGCAGGAGAATCACAGATTCAAGGCCCATCAAGGCTATGTTGTGAGATTATCTCAAAACAAACAAACATAACTTATTCAACGTGGGGCTAACCCTAAAATTGTGAGGGACTTGGGATGTGGTTCAGAGCACTTGCCTAGCATGTGTAAGGCCCTGAGTTTGATCCCCAGCACTGGGGAAAAAATTTGAATCATTGTGTAGTTCTTCTCCTAGTAATTATTATGAGGAAACTACAAGTGTTCAAAATGCCTCTTTTCATTTTAACCTTGCCCTTGATGTGGCAATTTTTCAGTCTTTGAGCACTACCTTTCTTCTAGTTCTTGGCCTTAAAAATAAAAAGAAAAGGCAGTAACACCTGGTCCCTGCCTAGAAGCCCTTGGGGGGGCTGGCCGACTGCAAAGCTGGTGAGGAGAGCCGCTGAGGGTCTGGACGTGCACTATGTAACAAGCTAAGCACGGAAACCCGCCAATTCATTCAGGGTCCCCTTTGAGAGGCAGCACTTCCATTGTACCCATTCCAGTGAAGAGGAAACAGTTTAAACTTACCCAAGTGTTATGGATTGAACTGTGTCCCCAGAAAGATGTTGAAGTTCTAATCCCCATTATTCCAGAAGGCAGACTTGGAAATATGGCTGGCGTCTAGGTTAGAGTATTTCCATTTACGAGGATTCAGTTTTAGGATGAAACGGAAGCCATGTGCATTCAGTAGAAATTGTGCTTTGGATTTTGCACTCTGATCTTTTCCCAGGCTAACAGTACCTGGTCTAATATCCTCTCTTGCTGCTGGGCACAGGGGGTCCCCATCAGGAGAGAAGCCTGAGGCTCTACAATGTGCCATGTTGCTAAGTTGTGGTGTTGTTGGTAAATAAAGTTCAGTAAATGCATTTTCTACTTCTGAGGGGATTTATCTGGATATAACTCCACTGTAAGTCAAGGAGCATCTACAGAATCATTGCAGATATAATTAGTTATGCGGAGGCCGTACTTATACTTACATGACTGATATCTTTATAAAATGAATGGAAGATGGGACTTGTGGCCCAGGTCTGTAACCCCAGCAACTTGGAGGCTGAAGCAGGAGGATCACTGAGTTCAAGGCCAGCCTATGCCAAATACTGAATTCAAGGCAAGCCTGAACTACATAGCAAGACCCTGTCTCAAAAAACAAACAACAAAAAATTCTTAATACTCATCTAGAGTAGCTGTCTGTCATCTCTCTCTTTCTCCATCCCCAGCTCCTAATAAATTGTCTTTTATTTAAAACAAAGAAATAAACAAACAAAACAAAACCAGAAAGAAAGAAAGATGTAGCTCAATGGTAGAGCACTTGCCTAGCACACACAAGGCTCTAGGCTCATCTCCAGCACTGCAAACACAATCAGTCAAACACAAAAAGGAGAGTGCCACGTGAAGACAAAGACATGTGAGAGGATGGCTCCATGAAGGTAGAGGCCGGATACTGGAACCTTGTTTCCACAAAGCCAAGGAAGGCCAAGGACTGCTGGCCTCCGCCAGCTCAGAAAGAGGCATGGAACAGATTCTTCTGAGTCCCAAGAACCAATCAACATTGCCACACTCTGTTTTTAGATGTTAGCCTCCAGAAGTGTGAGACTGCCAGTTTCTGGGGGTTTTTTTGTTTTTTTTTTTTTTTGAGACAGAGCCCTGCTGTGTAGTTCAGTCTAGCCTTAAACTCATAGTGACTGTCCTGCCTCAGCCTCCCCAGTGCTGAGACTTATAGGCATGCACCACCACGCCCAGCCCAGCTGGTCTCTCTTGTTCTAACCTCCCAGTTTTTGGTAGTTTGTTACATCAGCTCCAAGAAACTAACGCACAAAACGACACAGCTGTGTGTGGAGTCAGGCCGGCTCTGCCTTCTGAGCCCATTTGCTCAACCTCCCCCTTGGGGAGTGGATGAGGTGCCCAGCAAGGTGGGCACAGGAAGAATGTTTTGGAGCGGGAGCCAGAGAAGCCTTCCAGGGAAGGGAACTTTCACACTGGATCCCAGGGTTAAGAAGAAGTTTGGCAGGGGCAGAAGGCTGGGTGGGATGAGCATGCTGGGCAGCAGGGCCAGCAGGCGCCCAGTGAGAGGCAGCTGTGCGTGAAGGAGTCTGGGAGATGAGTGCAGGTCTGTGCTGCAGGGCGAGAGGGGAGCGGTTTCAATTCCTTGCAGAGTGAGGACTAACTCTCCACCTCTTCCCTTTACCCTGTCCTGCCTCTTAGGGGTGGGAGAGACAGAGGCAGGTGTCCCCGGGCATCCACCCCAGCCCAGCAGCCCTCCCCTGTCCATTCTTCTGCCCTCAGAGTCTCTGGTCTCCCTACTCCATGGCTGGCCCTTCCCAGAGGCCTTAGCAGTGCCCTCAGCCTCCCAGATGCATTCTCAGACCCAGTATCACACTGTGTAATCACTGTTCTTGTTACTACCTGAAGCCACTTCATTATAATCATCTCCTCCTTGTTATCTGTCCCCTCTACCCCCATGTAAACTTAAGCTCTGTGTGACCAGGGACTGGGTCTGCCTTGTTCTCAAAATTGAAGATCAGGTCTGGGGCTTAGGAATGTCTGAAGGCTTATTGAATGAATTTTCCACCAGGAAAAGCAATTTTGAAAATAAAACAAGTGGTCCAGGAAAACTTCAGGCTGAAGGTTGTTCAGAGGCACTGCAGAGGGTAAGACCTGAACTCCAACACCTTGAGACTGAGCTCCACACTGTACAGGCCTGGGGCCCTGCCTGGTTTGGATCTAGGCTCAGTTTCCAGTGGGACTCAGGGTATCAGAGGGTGGCCTTGGCCTGGCCAGAGAGCTCAGGAGCCGCTGACAGTGGGTCATCATAAGGACTGAGAGAGTCACACATGTGACTTAGGTTTTAGCAGGAGCCAGGGTTAAGGAAGGTGCAATACTGAGGTCAGATAGGTCTGGTTTCAAGGCTGTGCTGGACCCTGCTCCTGTAGAGAGGGCTGGATCACAGAGCAAACAGAAACAGAGATGGCTCAGTGACATCCCCACGGGGCACGGAGAGGGCACAGCGGTGGCAGTGGCGCAGGCTACAATGGCTGGAAGTGGCCGACTCAGCTGAGCCCTGTGATGCCATCTGTGTGGGAAGTGGTGAGTGACCTATGGGGTTGGTATCTCTTCCTAACAGTGCCCCACCCTAATTAGCAGGAGGGGTCACTTGGATCTCGTCTTAATCGCTTTCTCATTGCTTAGATAAAATAGCCTACACCTACACCTTAAAGGAGGAGAGGTTCATCTTAGCCTACAATTTTTAGAGGATCCAAACCACAGTCAGCTGGCCCCAAAGCAGGCAGGACGTGGAGGACGTGATGAAAGGGTCTGGTGGAGGAAGCCGCTCACGTCATGTTGGTTGGGAAGCAGAGAGGCGGGTGGAGGAGCTGGAAGGAGAATGACCCTTCCAGGTCACATGTCCCGTGAAGGAGCTCTGTCCACCAGGCCTGCATTCTGCCTGCACTTCGGCTAGGGATTCATCAGTGGGTTGATCCATCAATGACTGTAACAACTCCCTGAGGCTTGGGGAGGAACCGCCCAAATTGAAAGCACAGCAGGTCTGGAATGGTCTAGGGAAGGCAGGAGGGTGGTGGCCAGCGACTGCTAACATGGTCTTACCTGGGATACACATTTCCGTTGGTGGTGGCCCCTGCAGGCTGGGAATTGGGGAGGGACTTCCGGACAGGGAGCCAAGAAATTCTGTCTCATTTTGTCTTGGTGGCTTTTCTGCACCCTGAACTGGGCTTGTCTGGAAACACAGAGGAGTGACTGTTCCTGTGACTATGAGACCAAACTTCCTGTACCTTGAGTGTCACGTGCTTCCTGGCCCTGGCTTGCCTTTATGTCAAAGCCCTTCACACTCCAGTGACAAGCCAGAAGGAAGTGGACAGAGCTAGAGCAGTGAAGGATCTCTCACCACCTTAATGAGAGTAGACAGTTAGCCTGGCCCTCGGTGCCCACCAGGAGAGGGGAGGCTGCTGGCTGTGTGGACCCTGCCTGCCAGCAGCCAGCTGTGTATCTGGGGAGGGGAAGCTTGAAGCTGGCTCCTGACCATGATGGAATGAATGCTGTGCTGTTCAGCAGAGAGACGCAGAGAGAAGCAGAACCTGGGACTGTCTCAGCCATCAGCATTGAGTAGGGAGAGACCTTTTAGCCAGTGACCATGAAGGCCCCCTTGGGGGAAAAGCTAACGATCATTGAGTGCTCGTTCTGTGCCATTCACTTGGACCTTGTGCAGACGGATGGCAGCACGTCGTATCGCTGCTGTTACTGTGTTGTGTTGTCGGTATCATTCTCCTTTTGCACACAAGGAACTTGACAGGAGCTTCCAGAGTTTAAGTCTCCCCAGTATCAAATTAGGGGCTGGGGTGTAGCTGACTGCTAGAGCACTGGCCTAGTTCAATGAACCCTCTGTTCAATTCCCAGCACCACTAAAACACACAAGAACAACAACCAAAAAACCACAGAAACAAAACTCAGAACAGTGAGTTTAGCTGCCAAAGCTCATGGTCCAGTTCACGTCCCCCCAGTTCCTGGTTCTCCACAGTGTATTTCGATGGCACAAGTGAGCTGGAAGCCCCACCAGACTTTCTTATTCTAATAAGGAGGCTTGGGCCTTCCTTCAGACCCTGAGCTCGCGCCCACCTGCCTCCTCCGCACTTGCGCTCTCTCTTCAAAGAAAATCATCTTTGCCATCGTGGAAGGATGTGGCCCCCTCAATGCCAACTCTCCCCAGACTTTCTAGAAGCCCTTCCAGTTAAGAGGGTTGGGTACACTGAGAAAAGCTTTGGGATGGGAAATTAGTTCTGGAAAATAACTCTACGTGGTCTACTACAGTCAGGTGATGCCATCTCAGGATTGGAGAGTTAGTTAAGTGAAACATTGTCCACTCACACCTGATTTCATGGCAGGGATGTGTTCTGAGAAATGCACAGGTAAAGCCAGTTGATTGTCATATAAACACTAAAAGGATACTTACACAAACTTTGCTGGTATAGGTCAACCATTCCACATTGGGCCTTCCTTCAGACCCTGAGCTCATTCCCTCCTGCCTCCTCCTTTTGCTGGATGGAGTCAAAAGACACAGTAAACGCGGGATAGAAGAGGCTGCCATGGGTGTCATGCAGCACATTGTTTGTTGGTTTGTTTGTTTCCAGAGACAGGATCTCACTGTGGAGTTCAGGCTGGAGCTGAGCTCACTAAGTAGCTGAGGCTGGCCTCAACCTCATTGCAATCCTCCTGCCTCAGCCTCCTGAATGCTGGGATTACAGGCAGGAGCCACCTCAATCACCTCACAGCCCATTGTTTTGCAGTAAAAAAAAAACTTTTTTTGTTTTGATAACTTGAAGGGCTACCCTTAAAATGCAATAAAAGTATAGTACAGTAAATACATAAACCTGTGGCATAGTGATATGCTATCATACCAAGCATTGTACATGTACATAATTGTCTGTGCTATGCTTTCATAGGACAGCAGTGCAGCCCGGTAGGTTTGTTTACAGTAGCACCACCACAGATGCATGGGTACTGCATTGTGCTGCAACAGTATTTCTGCTGCAGCCTTGCTAGGGGATAGGAGTTTTTCAAAGAGACTGCTGTTCAGTATGTAGTACATCATTTACTGAAAGCTATGTCTTTATGTCACACATAACTATGTGTACAGGTGCTCTGAAAATTTCCAACTCTGTATGAATGTAAGTTAAAATCATCCTCTAGTGTTACCTGCCTGGAATCCCTCCACATGTCCTCTAGAAATGTACAGGGCTTCCGAGTTGTGCTCTGAAGAATGAGAATAGGTAATTAATCTGCCATCATGTTCCTTCTTGGGAGTAACAGGCTGGGGTTCTATGCAGGGGACAGAAGGAGACCGTGAGGAAGGGAGGGAACGCTGCTCTACAGGAAGAGGGTGGAGGAGCGAGATTGTGTCAGAAGAGCGTGTAGCCCGATCAGCCTTACACCTCCCGGTTTAGCTCAGTAACTAATTTGGATGAGGCAGACTTTTTTCTAGGTGAATGTTTTAATAGAAGGGCTGATGATCCCATCTAACAAGAATCTATTGAATTCCTACTGTGTTCCATGAGGGCATAACAGATACAGGAAAAGGTACAACAGTACCTCATGGCTCTGATCTCAGCACCCTGACAACTTTGTCTCTTTAGAATAGGGTTTAGAACTAGGAAGGGAAAAATCACTGATTTGCCTGAAATATGCCACAAGTACACATGCAGATCATGCATTTGGGGGTTTGCTTTGGACCTATCTATTCTTTTTTTATTACTAGTACGTGTTTCCAGGACATCCTATTTACACTCCCGAGGTGGAGTTAGTACATGCACTTAACACGTCATCCTACTTCCACACCCCATTCCTCCTCCCTCCATCTCTCCATCCCCTTCCCCTTTGAGAAAGGTCTCTTTTCTTATTTCCAATAATCTTTTGTTTTTCTCTTTATTTAGAATTTGAGTTTCTATTTTTAGCTTGGTATTTAAGCTTGTGTGTCTGGTTTATTTCACTTGACATCATGGTCTCAAGGTGAATCCATTTTCCTACAAATTACTCAAGTTTATCTCTATGGCAGAGCAGCACTCCATTGTGGGTAAATAGTACCTCTTCCTTATCCATTTATCTGTTGATGGATATACAGGCTGCTTCCAGTATTTAGCTATCATGAGTTATACTTCCAAAAACATAAATAAATATGCTTGTGTATCACTGTAGTAGGATGTCTTTAACTCTTTTGGGAAAATACCTAGAAGGGGAATAACTGGGTCAAACAAAGTTTCTCACTTTAATTTTTGAGGAGTCTCCATAATGATTTCCATAATGGTTGTACTAGTTTGGACTTCCACCGATGGTGTAGAAACCTCCCCTGTATCCACTGTGCTACAGTCTTGCCAATATTTATTATTGTTTCATTTCTTGATGGCCATTCTTTCTGAAATGGAATCTCAGTGTTAATTTGCATTTCTCTAATGGCCAGGGATATTGAGCATTTCTTCATATGTTTCTTGGCCAGGTGTACTTCTGTGAAGTATCCATTTAATTTGCCCATTTTTTATTGTCTTCTATTTTGGGGTGGACCTATTTGTTCTCATCTTGCACATGGTATTAGCAGATGAAGAAGTCACTAACTTGAAAGAGAAGACTTGCTGCAGTGGGTGGATCCACAATGACCTAAAGTCAGCTTAAAAATAAGGTGGGGAATGGTAGAGGATATGTACAGTACGGAGTCCTAGGTTTAATCACAGCACCAAAAAGAGAAAAAAAAGGTAGGAGAGAAGAGAAGCTACCAAAAAATGGTTATGAGAATAGATGAAGTCAGCTGTGTCTTAGTATGTTGGACTAAGTGTGTTATGACCTCAATAACTTTTGTGTTGATTTCACTGTATGACCAGGAGATACAAAGCAATTCATGGAACTGCAGAACCTGATAAGTAAGTTAAGCAGTGTATGTTATGAGGCCAACCTTTGCAAGGCAGAGATGTAAAGGGAATTGCTCCAGACTGCACAGCTAGCCTGGCAGGGAGAAGAACGGCATTCTGACCTCTCAGACTGTCCAGGCCAGTGTCCTTCATATGGTGCCACACAGGATGCCAAGCTGAGACTCCCAGTGTCCAAGGAAAGCTCAGATTCCATCCAGCATCTTCTACGAGAGCAAGGATATGTGTGATTCCTTCTGGAAATAACTCCACTAGCCGTGACGATAACGGAGAAGAGATCAGGAATGAGAAGAGGTCTTACGCGCTTCACGCCTACAAACACATGTCCTGCTTTCTACAAGCAGCACAAGTCCCTAGGGAAGCTGACACGCAAGGTTTTCCTATGACAGAAAGAAACATTTCCTTGCTTCAGGGCAGCCACACTGGCCCTGGCTCTGAGGGCCTGGCAGGCAGACTGGACTCATGGTTGAAACCATGCCAGCTGACAAGGACCCAAGGTGGGGGCACCAGCAGAGCTGCTGCATGAACAGGCAGTGAAACGTGCCCAGGGCTCATGTGGACCATCTCAGCAGGTGTATACATAGCAAACAGGCTTATTACTGCATGTACGTGGCCACATTATTTTAATTCAGCAGTCCTGCCCCCGGTGGGCATCCTGCCAGTCTGCGTTCCCACATCCTGGCTCCTGGGTCCACCCGTTTCTATATTGAGCTGCTCTTCTCCATAAATAAAGAACAGGAGCCAGGCACGAAAGAAAGGCCATCACTTGGGTCAACAAAGGGCAGGAAGTGCCGGGTGGGGACCCATGTGTCTGTCCCAGGACCCAGCTCACCTGGCCAGGCTGTGGAGCCTTTGTGCAAAAAATGTCAGGCCTGAGTCCCCAACTTCCTGCCATTTGTCAGGCTGAGCCGTGACCTGGAGTTCACCGAAATGCTTGCTGCTCCCAACAATGCACACAACATCCTTTGGAAAAATTCTCTCTCTCTCTCCCATCCAGGCAACCAGGGCTTTTTATGGAAGTGCCTGCAGGGACCAGGGCTGAGCAGTGGAAAGCTCAGGCTGGACTTCTGTCTGCGGAGGCCAGGAATGTAGGTGGCCAGAGAGAGAGGGGCAGCCCCAGGTGGGGGACACTGATGTGTGAGTTCTCACCCCAAAATGAGGAAGCCGGGACATGAAGGCATCCGCTTCTGTGGCGTGGTGCTCCTGCCTAACTCAAGATCCCACCTGCCCTGAGGCTCAAGGATGCCACCGCCTAAGAGTAGGGTGTAATTAGTGTCACTGACACCTGGGAGCCTACAGGGTCAGCTTCTGGCAACACACAGGCGGGATGAGTGTCTGAAGCAGTGACTAGAGGAACGAAAGCCAGGTCAGGTCACCTGCTGCCGGGACCAGCCGTGTCAGTGTCGGCCAGGCCCTAAGCACGAAGCCTGTGATGGCAGAGTCAGGAAAGCTTCTTCCTCCACAACTGTGACTGCCCTGAGGGCCCGCCCACCACTCTGCTCACTGGAGCTCAGCCTGGCGGTGGTGGATGATGGTGCCCAGGGCTGTGGTGGACGTCAAGAATGAAGTCACCTGTCCTCTGTGAGTGGCAGAAAAAGAGACACATTGTGAATTTTCCATCTCAGTAAATGTCATTCACTGAAAGGACTGTCCTGTACTCTGGAATTGTGTTCTGAAATAAAGGAAAAGAAAACCTAGTGATAGCCCATGGTGACACACACCTGCAATCCCAGCACCGGGGAGGCAGAGGCAGGAGGATTGCTGCAAGTGTGAGGCCAGCTTGGGCTACACAGTAAATTCAAGGTCGGACTGAACTTCAGGGAGAGACCCTGTCTCAAAAGACCAAAAAAAAAAAAATTTTTTTTTGAAAGGTAAAAAGAAAAACATGGTGGATTTCCTCACTGTCATTCATTTTGGGACTATGTGCTTCCTCCTGTCCTCATATGAAAAAAAAATTTTTTTTGGCAACATGTCAATTTAAAAATATATTTGACAAAACAAAAATTGGCAGTCCTGGGCTGATCTTCTTACAGGGCTTGTGCCCTGGGCAGATGACACAGTCAGAGGGCCACAGACCTGGGAGGACCTCAAGGAGGGGAGAGAGTTCATTACTGCAATTCAGAGACAGGGCTCACTGGGAGCATCTGCTGCTCCATAGCCAGAGCTGACAAAACGATCAGAAGACAGCAAGAATACATAACCAAAGTGAGGTCTGGAGGGAGAGGAAGTCCTGATGAGATGCGGGAGAGGCTGAAGGGTGTTCCTGGTCAGGGGCCCACCCAGGCGAGGGTGTGGAAGCCCAAAGGAGCATGCTTGTGGGGCTACAAAGGAAGATATTGTTAGGGACATAGGATGTGATGTTAAATAGACATCCTCCGCCTTAAAGTTATTTTTTTACTTTGAGACAGGGTCTTGCTGAGTCACTAGTTCCTAGTCTGGGTTGAAACTTGCAATCTTCCTGCCTCAGCCTCCCAGAGTGCTGGGTCAGCAGGCATGTACTACTATGTCTGGCTCATGGAGGTACACCTTGAGAACGTGATAAACATGTTCAGAGTAGATGCAGCCAGAAGCAGAGAGCCGTGGAACGTTCTTGAGCAGGGATGTGCCTGGTGAAACGAGCAAAGTCTATTTTCTGGTGGAGGTGTGTAGCAGACTGGAAATACCCTCGTCTGGAGAGGGTTGTCAAGAAGACTTGGCCTAGGAGACCTGGGAGCCTAGGACTGGACAGTGGTGCTGGGAAGAGGCACTGCAGGGATGCTAAGGGTACTGGAAGATGGCTGAGGTTTTCACCCAGGAGCCTTGAAAAGTTTCACATGAATGGCGTAGTAGCAGGGGGAGAGGGTTTGGAATAAGGCAGAGATGAGCCTGGTGCTGGGTCTGACAACCTGGAGGGGCCCCTAGGTCAGCAAGCGGAGGGTCCAGCTGCCTGGTGCTGGGTGAGAGGCAGGAGCGGCACATCAGCTGTGACCACACCCCCTGAGAGGGTAGAGGTTGAGCACTCTTAGGGAGGAGAACACGCTTCACCTCCTGCCCCCTGGGGAGGCCTCTAGCTGGGCCTCATAACTTGTGAACCTCAGGTCTGGGTTAAAGGAGGAAGGGCCCCCGGGGGATGACAGGACACTGTGTGTGGGGACCTGTCAGGCAGGCCCTGCCCACGCCACCGCCACCCACAGCTGAGATAACCCGAAGCTATTTCAGGAAGAAAGCCCTAAGAAGATAAACAGGCCTGGGGCCAGCAGATGGACAGATAAGCTGCCCTAATCCCTGAGGAAAGGCACAAGAGGGTCCTTTGGGGAAAGGAAGGTGCCAAAGTGTGTCAGAGGGAGCATAGGCCAGGCCAGAGCAGCCCTGAGACTGGGGCTCACCTGGGGGAGGGCAGTGTGCCCCCAACGCAGCCCAGGCCTCCTGATCCTGATAAGCACCGGAGACAGCAGTCTCTGAGGTAACCTCGTCTCCAGGAGACCTACATAACACTGGGAGTTGGAATGCCCAGGAGTAGCACGAGAAGCCAAAGCCTTGTGCATTTGCTCTTTTAGAGTGTTCACAAGTCTGCTTTACTGGACATGGCACCAGTGTGTGTGTGTGTGCACATGTGTGTGTGTGTGTGTGATATGTCGAAGGTCTTGTGAGTGTAGATGGCGTATGGGGCAGTTTGTTGTGTGCTAGTGGTTGTGGATGTAGTGTGCATGTGTATGGTTGGGGGTGGCATTGTGTGTGTGTGCTGAGAACCGAACCGTATGCATGCCATATGCAAATGAATGCAGGCGTTGTGTGTGCAAGTAGTATGTGGATTAGGGGTATGTGCAGGGTTCTGTGTGGTGCTGCCTGTGTAAATGTATATCCGTGTGGTGCAATGTTGTGGTGCACTGTGTGTGTTGTGTGGTGGGGTATGCCCTGTGGGATGTGTTGGGGGCAGTGTGTGGACATGTGTATTTGTGGTGGTTATAGTGTGTGTGTGCCCTGGCGCAGTGACAGGCTCCAGGCTGTGAACCTAGCTCCTGCCACCTCTCTCGGAAGTAGAGCGGGGCCATTTGCCCACACAGAGTGCAGAGTGCCTCAGGCTCAGGGTCCCTCAGGGCACGGGTCACAGCCTGGAGCCAGCACAGGAGCCTTGTGAGTGGGATACAGCCTTTCTACCCCCACCCCTTTGTCCTCCCAGGGACCTCCTTGTCGCCTCGGCACAGGCCATGCGCTTTCCTGTGTCTGGGCCTCTATTCGTGCAGTTTCCTCCCTGGGGAGTGCCCTGCCCATCCTCTCCATCTTAAAAAGTGTCGGGCGCTTGAAGCCCAGCCCTACATACCTTCACTGGCCTCTCCTGCCCTCACTCCAGCCCAGCTCATCACTCCGAGCTTCCCGTACATGTGTGTGCCCCTCAGCGTCCCAGGCTGAGCAGGGCGGGCAGAGGTGCTACCCCGTGCTGCACCACCGCCGGATGAGACTCCCACGGGCCTGCATTAGGCTGGCTGGGGGCTTCTGTTTACCCCCCTGCCTCCCCTCCCCTCCACATGCTGTGGGCATTGCCCATCACAGCCTCAGGCCCACACTTGGCTCTGTGCCTCAGTTACATTTCCCCAGACGCTAGCCACCAATCTGCCTCCAGGCCCCCAAACTGGGCCTTTCTTGGACCTCCCTCCCCACCCCTATCTAAACCACTAGCTGGCCATGCTCAGCTCAGTCTGTTCCTTCTTCCTTATCACCATGTCTCTTCTACAGTTCTACCCCGGTTTGGGTTATTTCCTGACTAGGCAGCAATAATAATGGAAAATGTCTATGAAGCATTGTTTAGACTGAGAGGTGAAATTTATCAAGCCCCTCCAAGGAGCACATGGTAGCTGGGGATGTAGCCCAGAGGTAAGCCATTCACCCCAGACCCCCAGAGACACCACTGCGGGGCACGTCCAGGGCAAGGCCATTCATGCATTTGGAAGAGAACTTCTCTGGCTGGGTACTCAGCAGTCAGAGAGCTGGGTCCTCCCCACCCACCTTCCCAGTCATGTCTCCCTTTACTGATCACTGAGACATCTTGCATGTTCAGTAGCTACTTAGTCTGTTGCCATCTTTTTTTTTTTTTTTTTTTTTGTACTGGGGGTGAACCCAGTGCCTTCACACTGAGCTACAACTGCAACCCATTCTTATGTTTTACTTTGAGACCGTCTTGTTAAATCTCTGAGTGGCCCGGGCTGGGCTCAAACTTATGACCCTCAGCCTCTCAGTGTTAGGGTTACAAGTGTGCACCCCCATCTTTTGGCATCTTTTGTCCCTTTGCTATTGGATTGATGCCTTCTCTAAGAGTCCAGGGCTGTTGATTTCTAGGAATTTTTTGCATATTCCACCTATTAGAACACATCTAGAATTACAATCAACTCTATATTGGCTTTAGAACTGACAATGGCTTCTCCCATTCATCATTTAGCTACTACTTTTGTTCATGGAATTCTTCATTCTCAATAAATCCTTAATTTCATTGATTAATTAATTGACTTTTGCAGTGCTGGGGTTTGAACCCAGGGCTTTATGTATCCTAGGCATGTGCTAGCCCCCAGCCCCAACACTTTCATTTGGGGTGGGTACCAGGGATCACACGTAGGACCTCACACTTGCCAGGCAGGCGCTGTGCCACTAAGCTAAATCCCCGGCCCTTACAACACTCTGTTTTTAAACTTTAGTGAATGCTTTTGAAGTTTTAAGATCTCTTTCCAATTCCTAAGTCACAAATATATTCTCTCACATCTTCTGCTAGGCTAATGTTTTTGTCTGTATTGAGTATTTTCTAAAGTGGCTGATATTCTACAAAGAGCTTTGTAGACACCAGCCCAGTAGAGCCTGCCTTAGGTCCCTCACATGGATTAACTCACGTAACCCTCATAACATGCTATGAGGTAACCACTATAATTGGTGCCTGCAGAAGCAGAGGTACTGGTAGGTTGAGGGACTTCTCCAGGGTCATAAAGGTAATCATTTGAAGAGTCTGGGAGACTGGTCCTGTAGTCTGTCCTCTATGCTACCTGATCTTCACAGGGACCCTCCATTCAGATGATTAGATTAGGTTAGATTAGATTAGATTAGATTAGGTTAGATTAGTCCTTTGCTCCAGCAAAGCCTGTATCCTGAGCCACTGTGTTGGGAAAGAACCCCTGAGGTAGGGACCTGGTTCCAGGTGGTTCATTTGGAGACAAGATCTCAAAAAACAGGCATGCTGAATTGGAGAAAGCAGCAAGGAAGGAGGGCAGGCCGCCCCCAAACCAGCCAAAGGATGGGTGTTCAGACTGGACACTCCTATAATCAGCCAGGGCTGGGGATCCCTGAGAAGTGTATACAATGAGTCTCAGAACTGTCCTGAGAAGGATGGAAAGGAACAGCCCCTACCATAAGCTCTCATCTCTCACTGGCCAAGGGCCATGTCATCCCTTATGTGAATGTCCAGAGGCCTGTCCTGGTCATAGGAGCCCTGGGCTAAAGCAAGCTGGATGCAGGTGCAGTTGAAGGAAGGTGCTATCAGATGACTCCTGGCAGAGCCGGTAACAGCAAGTGAGGCCAAAGCACTGCCTGTGTCATTATTACTGACCGGTCCATGTGGTTTCCTGAAATTTCTCTTCCTACATGTCTGCTTAATTGTCCAGGAAGATTGCTGCCTTCTCACCAGTGGATACTTTAGTTCCTCCATCTTTTGTCATTTATGGTACCCAGCACCAGGAACTCTGATGATAACAACCCACCTTTTCCTTCATTTATTCAGTTAGCTGTATGGGTGATTGAACCTAGGACCACTGAGCTACACCTCTAGCCCTTTTTATTTATTTTATCTTTTTAGACAAGGTCTTGCTAAGTTACTAAGTTGCCCAGGCCAGGCTTGAACTTGTGACACCCCTGCCTCAGCCTCCCAGAGTGCTGGGATTATAGGCCTGTGTCACCATGCCCAGCTTACTGAGCACCTTTAGGTTCCAGACATGAGGATGGGTTCTCTGCAGGCATCATGGCTTTGAATACTGACCAGCACCTGCTCTGCTGTAGATGGGGACACTGAGGCTGGAGGTTAGGAACTCAGTGCAGCAGAGGTAAAACTACAGCCTAGCTGGAGCAACACAGAAGCCCAGGGCTGTCTCCATATTGGCTGGCAGGGGGCAGCTTCCAGCTTTTCTGAACCAAGGAGAGCCATGGGCACTGGTGGGGAGGAACCCTCCAGGCAGAGGAAGCAGCTAGAACCTTAACAAGGGATCAGGGCCAGGAAAGCCAGTGTTTTTGCCTAAGGACTAGCAGCTGGGCCAAACTTGGAAACTCAGGGGAGGGATCTGGTAAGAGTTGCTGCTGCACTGGGGCGGGAAGGAGGAGAGAGAGCTGCAGCGGGTGGGGAATGTCCCTCTCCATGGGTGGCCAGTGCTGGACCCTAAGAGGCCACTGTCTCACAGCAGCTTCCTTGAGGCCAGGGGAGTCCCTGCATCTCCTTGGCGCTGAAGGAGGGAATTGCCAACTTTCTCTGTACCCCAGGTCCATGTGTGGGCGTGTGTCACCCGCAGCATGAACACAGAGCATGGGAAGATAAGCCTGGCGTCGAGGACTACTTCAGGCTGACCTCAGCTCCTGGCCTAAGCACCTCTGGCCCTGCCCTCCTTCCCACCTGTCATCACCGTCCTCACCAGTTTCCCCTGCAAAACCTCAGAGGTGTTGGAAAAGGCCTCTCCCGATGGATGCCTGCAAGTTGCCACACTACCCAGGTTCCCGCAATTCAATGGCAGCAGGCCTGGAAGAAGGGACGAGAGAGGATCCTGAAGTTGTAGCCAAAGAGTGACAGAGATAGAATTTGCCCTTGCTCTCTCTCCCGTGTATCCCTCTTCTAACTGTCAAATTTTCTGGTTCTGCAAGGACCTGGCCTTGTGTCTGGCCTCCTTTAGTCTGGAGTCAGGCCTGTGTCCCTGGCTCAACCCCCAGACCCACCTCCAACAGGCAGCTGTGCGAGCTGTTAGTTGTATAGGCGCATAGGTACAGGCACAGGTAAATATTTACCAAAATCCCACGTGCGTTAGTACATACACTTCTTCAAAAAGAGAATCATACTGATAAAGGAAAATAGAAACTCCCATCCTGAACAATATCTGGGAAGAGTATGTGTTTGCTAAAATCGAAGAATGAATTTTAGGAACAATGGAGGTTAAGAGCAGAATATATTTATTGAGGGAAAGAAATCTTCTGTCCAGGAGAGGGACACAAGGGGGCCCAAGGGGTTGCCCAGGACCTTGCCCTTCCCAGGGACTTTATAGAGGAAAATCCCAAGGTGAGGTGGGTCCAAGACAGGGAGAAAATGGGCAATTACAAGGTGGGCATAAGGTGGGACAAAACTACGGTCAGCCAATAAGATTATAAGTATAATTGTTCAGGTAAAATTGAGTAAACTGGGATCAAATGGGGAAGCGAGTCAACAAAGCAAGCGGGCATGAATATAGAACAGGGGCTTTCCCCGCAGGGGGCGGGGCTAGTGACACTTCTGGCTTTTTGAAGGTGGTTGCTACCTATTTATTTATTTATTTATTTATTTTATTTTTTTTTCCGGTACCGGGGATCGAGCTCAGGACCTTGCACTTGCCAGGCAAGCGCTTATGCCACTGAGCTATACCCCCAGCCGGTTGCTACCTATTTAGAATGTCAATCCCTGATATTCACACCTAGAGAGGTATGTGGGTGCATTTGTTTAGTCTTTTGTCTTGCGGTCTGGCCCACAGCAAATGTCTCCATTCACAAGGTATCTTGTCTTTCATGTTGGCTCCTTCGAGGGCCCGGCCCTGTCTGACTGCCTATAACATTTCTATCTAACTCAGCTGCCTATAACAATATGATGTCTATTCCCCTTCCAATTGCCTCCCTGCCTCATAAACATGGGCCTCCTTCCATGGACTGCACATGGATTTAAATCATTGTTTTCAACAGCTGCGTAACATTTCATTGCATGCACCTGCCATAACATTTTTCAGAAGTTCTCTTCTATTTATTTATTTGTACTGGGGACTGAACAAAGGCTTTATCTACAGTAGGCCAAGTACTATACCACTGAGGCTGCATCCCCAGCCTTGCCATTGTGTATGTGTGGCTTTTTTCTTTTGATTTTGTTGAGTGGTACTAGGGATGAATCCAGAGCTTTTGCCTTGAGTGTGTGTGCGTGTGCGTGTGTGTGTGTGTGTGTGTGTGTGTGTGTGTGTGTGTATATATATATATATATATATATATATATATATCCCTTTTCTTATTTTTCAGCTTGAGAGAGAGGCTTGCTAATTTGCCCAGGCTGAGCTTGAATTTGCAATCTTCCTGCTTCAGGCTCCAGAGTACTGGGATTGTGTCACCACACCTAGCTTCTCCCCGGGAACCAGACTTTGCATTCTGTTAAAGACGGGACATAGACGGGTAATTAAGTCAAGGGGCTGGAGCACCAAGGGTAATATTAAGTGTCACAAGGAAAATAAAACAGGACCATTTTGGGGAAAGTGTCATTATGGAGGTGACCTTTGACACCTTGAACTGGATAGCAGGGAGGATGCATACTGGGTTTGCTCCTGTTCTGCACTAGCACACCGCTGCTGGGGGCACCTTTGAGCTCACATGATGCAGGTGGTGAAGGCGGCTGGGGGACTTCTACCTCAGTTGGGATGAGTTTGGTAACAACCGTATTTCTCACCCAGGTGCCTGGGGGTGCTGGCTGCTGAGGATGGGTGCGCGGGTGGTCAGCAGCCCTCAGGCCCTGTGCGGGAGCCCCTGCCCCGGCCTGGCGGCCATGGGAGGCCCAGCTTTGCGTGCTTCCTTACTTGCTAGCCTTGGCACCATTGCTTCCTGATCTGTCAAAGTGATAAAGGGGCTTTGTTGTTTTCGAAGCAGACTAATGCGCCTCTTTCTCTGCTTTCACAGGGTGATGCATGGGAAAAGGGCCATGAGAGGGAAAGTTGCAAGATTCAGGATGTATTTGCTAGATTGTCATCTGCTTCCAGGAACTGGGTGGCTTCAAACAGCAGACGTTTATTGTCCTACAGTCTGGGGGCCAGGAGCCTGGAGCCCAGGTGTCAGCAGGGCTGATTCTTCTTGGGTGCGTGGGGCGAGAATCTGCTCTCTCCTGGTTTCTGGCAGGATCCGGAATCCTTGGTGTTCCTTGCCGGTGACACCATCACTGTAACCTCTGCTTTCATCATCCGATGGTCCTATGTGTCTGGATCCCTCTCCTTAGCAGGACACCAGTCATTAGATTAGAGTTTATGCTAAAGATCTCCACTTAAGTTGACTACATCTGTGAAGATACTGTTCCTAAATAAGGTCATATTCATTTGCAGATAGAAGGGGGAAGGGTTAGATTTTAAGCAAATCTTTTGGAGGTGGGGTGGGACAAGATCCAGCCCACAACTATACCTAATGTCACCTTCCCTATCAGCACCAGCTTTGTCAGCATAATGACAAAGAATCTCTGTTAGAAAACAAACACACCAAGAATGCGTTATCAGCAAACTGGATCTGCTTGTTTTGGTGTGGGATGGTCACCTCTCTTCAGTGCAGGCAAGGAAGCAGGGGATTTACCAGAAAACAGGACCTGGCTTTAGTAGGCCCAGCCCCCTACCCCTGCCAGCTTGCATTTCCACCAAGCTCCAAGGAGATGCTTTTGAGCTGTCCCAGGGACCCCACTGTGAATAGCAAGGGCAAGATGGGGTCTCTCTCAAGCCTCTTCCCTGCCAAAGGCCCTCACATCTGTCACTTTGGAAAAGACTGGAGTAGCCCTTCTTGCTTGTTCTCTTTTCCTGTGACCTTTGCAATTTCAAGAGTCAGCCAAGCAGGTAGGCTTGGAACACATCACTTCTCACTGAGGAGGTCCCAGCTATGAAGTCTAGCCCTCTGTTTTCTCAGCCTCTATTAGTATTCCAGGGAGCCAGCCTCACAGCTAGGACACACCGGGGCAGAGAGAAGAAGCTTAGCTGACAGCAGGACTGCAAACACATCAGCATATTGTACCACAAGACCCTCATTCCTGGACCCCGTCCAGACCTGTCTCTTTATTATTCTTGTTCTCTTTCCTCTTTAACTAGATCTTGCCTGAAAACAGCCTGGGTGTTGCTAAGGTAACGCCTGAGAGCCTCCCTGAACACATCATTGTTTCACTCCACCAAAGGCAGCCTGGAGGAATTTGCTATTTGTTTAAGAGATGAAAGCTACAAACTTCCACATTCTTCTCCAGTTTCACTCCCCTTCATCTGGATGGCCCTTGCTAGAGTGGAGCACACTGGGTGGAGGGGACTCAGGGGACCCTATAAAATAGTAGGTGCTCATGGATGATCCTTAGGATTCAAGGACAGAGGTTAGGGTTAGGGTTAGGGTTAGGGTTAGTTAGGGTTAGGGGTTAGGATTAGGGTTAGGGGTTAGGGGCTAGAGGTTAGGATTACTGTTAGGGGTTAGGGTTAGGATTAGGGTTAGGGTTAGCGGGTTAGGATTAGGGTTAGGGTTTATGGTTAGGGTTAGGGTTAGGGGTTAGGGGTTAGGGTTAGGGTTAGGGTTAGAGTTAGGTTTAGGGGGTTAGGTTTAGGGATAGGGTTAGGGGTTAGTGTTAGGGTTAGAGTTAAGGTTAGGGGTTAGGGTTAGGGTTATATCTAAGGATTAGGGTTAAGGTTATGGTTAGGGTTATGGTTAGGTTTAGGAGTTAGTATTGGGGTTAGGTGTTAGGGTTGGTGCTTAAGTTTAGGGTTAGGGGTTAGAGTTAGGGTTAGGTTTAGGGTTAGGTCAGTGGATATGAATTAAGTCTTTTCCTCAATGAGGGTCTGTAAAATATGTGATGGGGGAAAAATAAGTATGTGATGGGAAAGAAAACCTCTCTTCAATGGCATCCAGCTACAGATCTGTACCCTGTGAATTTATTCAAACCTGCCTGTGATCCTCTGCCTCCGAGAGTGTAACCATTGGCCCTACTGATGAATGTATCCAGTCTCCAAGCAGAACACAGGAAAATAGGTTTTAGATATGTGGACTCATTTCTGAGGCATACAGGAAAAGTCACCCAACCAGGAGAAGTAAGGGTCACCAAAGACCTGGTCTCCTCAAGAGCCGGATGTGGTTTGAGGGAAAGAGATCCACTTGTCACCTTTCTGTTGCTGGGACAAAATGCTTTATTAGCTGCAACTTAAAGCAGGAAAAGTTATCTTTGACTTTTAGGTTTGGTCTGACTTCAGAGGTTTAGTCCATGGTTGATCAACTTCAAGGCAGACACATCATGGTGAAAGGGTGTGGTGCAGAAAAATTGCTCAGCTCATGGCATCCAGAAGGTAGAGCATTGGGGAAGAGCCCAAGAAGACAGTGTCAGGGACCAGACATAGTCTCCAAGCCCACACGTCCATGACCTATCCAGACACAGCCAGACCAGTGTGTACTGATCTCCTGGGCATCTCTCGAGGCAATCAGTTCGGCAATCGTGATTAACCATCACAGGAATTGTTTCAGGAGTCCATACTGACGCCACTGTTCACGCTCTATAGGAACCCACAGTGCATCTGTGATGATTGCTAGGTAGAGACTGGAGGCAAAAGTGCACAGTGACAGATTTCTGGGCCTGTATACTCCCTGGACTTACAGCTTCTTGCTGATGGGACAGCCTGGCTCAGCTCTGCTCCTATGTGGCTCTCTCCTGCTTGCTGGGCCATCCATTCTGCTTCTCTTCCTGACAATCCCCTCTTATCCCTCTGTGTTGCCTCAGGAAGAATTTGGTTCAAGCAATCACTAACTCTTGAACTGAGACACTTCATTGGACATATGGTAGTGCACACCTGTAGTTCTAGCACTCGGGAGGCTGAGGCAGGAGAAGTACTGCAAGTTCAAGACCAGCCTGGGCTACACAGTGAGTTCAAGGTTGCTGGAACTACGTAGTGAGACCCCTTATCAAACAAAAGTTGAGAAGCTTAGCAGTGAGTGGAAGGAGAAAATAGGTTCACCATCAGCAGAGCAGAAACATTTGTACACAGACCCAGAGAGACGTGTGCAAAGCTCTCATGCAGGTAGGCAGACGCATACACACCTGGGCAGAATGAAAGACAGAGTTAGAGGCTGCAGTAGACAGAGACATGTAGAGATATGCACACAGCCTGAGAGACAGGCACAGAGAAAAACAGAGGAGCCAGGCATGGTGCTGCATGCATGTCATCCTAGCATTCTGGGAGGCTGGAGCAGGAGAATTGCAATGTTGAACTGAGCCTGGGTAATTTAACAGCTTAACAAGAGTTTATAGGCCCTGGGTTTAATCCTCAGTACTGCAACAAAGCAAAACAACCCCCCCCACACACACACAGACACACATGGGTACAGTTGCCCCACTGAGAGAAGCAAAGAGAGCTATGGCCCCCGTGGAGCAAATGTCAAGGAGGTGAACCCTGTGTCATCCCCTCAATGCATGCAGTGGAGGCTGCCTAGTGGAGGATGAAAGGGTCTTGTTTCTGATGTCAAGATTTCATTATAAAGTAGTAGCAAAACTCATCAATGGAGAGGGCTGGGTGCTGTGCCAGGGAGTCAGTATTATCTCTTTTCATAGGAACCTGTTCCTCAAACTTGAAAAGCAAGCACCAAAGCCCCAGAACAGGAGTAGAAATGCTTTTGCTGTGGTCATCAGAGCACGGATGAGTTCTAAGCTTCTGGTTAGCTATGGCTGCAGTACTCAGAAGGGACCTGCTTCAGGGACACTGGCAAGGGGCTCACAGCAAGGGTGTCCTCCCAGAGCTGTGACACTGAATGGTGGCTGGAGAAATGACCAGGCTGGTCAGCAAGCCATGTAGTGGTATACAAGGGTGGCTGTCATCTGTTCGTGGCTTTCATGCTGCAGCCACCCATGGTGATTGAACCACAAAGGAAATGGACACTGGATCCCAGCCACGGCCAGGCCCCTGGGACAGGGCCAGCAGCAGAACAGCTGTGGAAGCAGTAAGATCTGCAGCTCACACTTTTGCCCCAGGCTTGGTCTGGAAGGAAAGTTGGTAGTGTTCATGGCCAGCCCTTTCCATTTTAGAGGACAATACTGAAGTTCTGAGAATAAGCGACTCCTCTGAGGTCCTGCCATGAGTGACGGATGCCTGGTGATCTCACTCACCAAGGCCACTACCCTTCAGCTGAGGTCAGTTTCCTTTTACGATTGAGACTGGGCTGGGGACAAAACCTGAAAACAGGCAGAAGAATCTCTCAGTCAGCTGGTATTGGGGAGCTATCGAGAAATGTCTGCTTCACTCTCTGTAGGATGTCTCCTCCTTTGAAATGGTGAAGACTATTTGGGTGACAAAGAGGATAGGGTGATTCCTCACTAGAAAAATCATGGAAAACACCAGCCCCTGCAAGCACAGGTGACATCAAGACCCAGCAGTAAAGTGCAGAGGTTATACCTAGGGGACAGCAGGGAGGCTCAGCATCCCCAACACACACCCCAGCGACTTGTGAAGTAGTTGATTTGGGTGCAAAGTGGTAGCTGGTGGGAGAGACAGAGGCGAGGAATTCATGGGGGATGGTGTGAAAGGACATGGGTCTCCCAACGGTAACAAAGGAATCTTCGTTCACAACAAAAGTTTTAAGTATGTGGAAATGTAAAATTTCTGGGCAAGGAGTTTCCAGCTAACTTGAGTGTGTGTGTGTGTGTGTGTGTGTGTGTGTGTGTGGTGTTAGGGATCAAATCCAGGGTCTCTCACATCCAAATCACAAGGTCTATCACTGAGCCACACTTCCCCCGCACCCCGACTCCCTCGCTTAACTTCTTGGTGGAACTTAGCCAGGCGTTCCTTGCTCATGTTCTTACACTGAAACTGCCATGACTGTCACCTTCATGTCCTTGCTCCTCCTGGGATGGGGGTGGGACGACAGGCTAAACTCTCGCGGGAAGGTGGTAGGAAAGCAGCTTTGAGGTGTGTGTATCCTTGGACACCATGTGGCTGACTCTCACCTGCCTATGGACCTTAGAGCTGCACAGGAACCAGGGAGTAGAGGTGGCAGCACTTCTCCAAAGCCAGACATCATATTTATATCTCCTGGGACACAGGTCTGGGACCAGGGCAAGAGAGGAGAGATGGAAACGCCAGGACAAAGGAGCAAAAGAAAGCCATCTATCTCCCATTCCCCACACCCCAAGAGATTCAGTCGGTCTTTGAGATGACAAAGAGCCCGAATTCTTTCAGCTCTGTTAGGATCTTCCTTTTGAATGCAAAGGAGAGACTGGGAACTCTCAGCAGAAGAAAACGAGGCTCTCTATCTCAATGCCCAGAGACAAAGGCCAAAAAAATGTCAGGAATTTCCAAAGTGCCTCCTTCAAACAGCATCTCTCCCAGCCCTGGCAAAGCCGAGGAAGGGAGAGATGGCTTTCTTTCCAGCCCTGCCTGGCCTCCTGCCCACTTGATAAAAGCTTGTATCGGAGGAGAAATGAAATTAGGAATTTCCCTGTTTAGCCCCTGTGCTTGTGCTTTGTAAGAAGATACTTCTGAGAACCGGATGGTTGATGGGCCATTTGCGTAGCTGTCCCAGTAAGCAGCAGGGACATTTGCAACAAGCAGCAGCCCCTCTAGTGTGCTTCCCCCACATGAGCAGTGCTGGGGCGGCAGATGGAGGAGATGAATGGTCCTGGCCACAACCAGGCAGCAGAATATTTCTATTCTCTGAGAAAGCTCTTGTGAGGAGACCTCCTTAGGCTTAGCGTTTCTTTGTTCTCTTGCCCCACTGGACATGGACACTTACGCTGCTATTGTTATAGGCAGCTGAATTAGATAGAAATATTATAGGCAGTCAGACAGTACCAGGCCCTGCAAGGAGCCAACATAAAAGATACATGTGGGCCAGACCTCAAGACAAAAAGGGCTAAACAAATGCACCCACTTACCTCCCTAGGTGTAAAGGTCAGGGATTGATATTCTAAATAAGTAACAACCACCTTCTAAAAAGCCAGGAAGAGTCACTAGCCTGACCCCCACAGGAAAAGCCCCTGATCTGCATTCATGCCTGCTTGCTACGTGACTTGCTTCCCCATTTGATCCCAGTTTACTCAGTCTTACCTGGACAATTATACCTGTAATCTTATTGGCTGACCATAGTTTTGTCCATCTCCCCTTCCTTGGACCCACCTCACCTCATGGTTTTTCTCTATGAAAGTCCCTGGAGAAGACAGTTGGGGGGTAACCCACTGGGGCCTCCCTGCTGTCCCTCTCTTGGACAGAAGCTTTCTTTCTCTCAATAAATATATTCTGCTCTTAACCTCCGTTGTTCCTAAAATTCATTCTTCGGTTTCAGAGAACACGAACTCGTCTGCTATCATTCAGGTTGGGAGATTTATTTTCCTTTATCATTTTGGAGGTCCCACTGAGATACCTGGACGGAGGTAAGAGTTTGCTTTTCTTTCATAGACTCTGGATTGGGACTCATTTAGGTAACATTTTTATGCTTCAAATTGTTATGCTTTTGCCTGTTGCTTATAATTGCTTATGCTTTGTCTTTTTACATAGTTTTGTTAAAATGTTGATAAATCTAAGTTAGAACATGGCAAGGTTATAAGGTTATGATATTTCTTTAATGAGACATTTTATTCCTGTTTTGTTCTGGTATATATTCTGTTTGATGCATTTGAACTAATTGCTAAATGTACTGGTTTTCCTTGCTTGATGTTGTTTAGCTAGGGAGAGTAATGTTAAAATGCTCCTAGTAGATTTTAATACAGACTGTAAGATGGGTCTCTTTAAATTTAGCTCAGACTTAGAAAAAGAACTCTAGCCTGTTCCAATTGAGTTAAGCCCATAGAAGATGAGCGTTTGTTAACGCCAAAGACAGGGAAGTCCCCTTAGAGAAAGAGCACATAGCCCGTCTCTGGGTCAGATGAGACATCAGAATTTTGCCCGTCCAGGAGAATACACATAAAAGCCATGTCCCAGCTTAGTGCTCTGGGCAGGTCTCCCTAGGGAGGCTGAACCTGAGACACAGTGGAGAGAACCGACTTCTCGGTGACACCAGAAGGAGCTATCTCTGAAAGCAGCACACTTCTGGGACCAAAACATATTAGTCTAAGCAAGGATCTCCAACTTTTCCTCTTCTCCTAGATCTAGTGTAGGTAATCTTGTTCAGGCTTTAACTATTCCTTGTAAAATTTTGACAAACAGTGGTCACTCTACCAGCTACTTTTTTTTTTTTTTTTGCGGTACTGGGGATCAAACTCAGGACCCTGCGCTTGCTAGGCAAGCGCTTATTCCACTGAGCTATATCCCCAGCCCTCTCTGCCAGCTACTTAAAAGCTCTTAGAGCAGCTGCCACTCTGAAGCAGAGGACAGGTTTTCCAGCATCTCTTTGGTGAATCCCCATTAAAGCCAGTGGCTGATGGAATGTTGACCAGAGAGACCGCTGGATTCCTTTCTGGGGACTAATCTCTGGCTTGTGGGCCAATAGAAACTGAGAACTGAGGGGTCATGACCAGGGCTACTCTTTGGAGGATCCCAAAGTTTCCTCCGTGGAAACTGGCTCCTGACCACTGAAAAATCCCCACTTATCTATCATACCTGTCTCTCTCTTACAGTAGACTAGAAATTCTCCATAAACTTTTCAGTTTAGCCACCCTTCAGAAACTAGGCTGAGGCAATTTATAACAATTTACATTTCACTGGCTAGGAGGGGAACGATTCACATTCGTACCTTACATATGTTAGCTAAGAGTAAAAACAGGTTCTTGTCAGCCTTAACTAACCTGCCTTTAACAATATTTAAATGTGATTGCTAGATGGTAAATTTGTTTAACCTGTGAGCTTCAAAGTTTAAATAAAACATAGTCTTCTCCTATTAAGAAAGGTTGCCTAGGTGATTAGGTAATGAACACAAGTGGCTGGAGGCTTTGTCCAGTGCACAAGACAAAATTCCTCTAGCCAATTGTTAGTTTTATTTAAGAGGTGATCTCCTTTGTGGCTCGAGAATATCTAAGCACTTCCAACTTGCCTCTTTGTGCCCGTGTCCAAAGAATAAAGAATAAAAAAGCAATAGTTTATTACAAAGATATGCTTCCTTTAGATATTCCTGTCACCAGACCAATTGTAACTTGGCTTGTAGATGTCCAGTAGGAGTAAGTACACAGTTCGTGAGTTTTCTGGGAGGATAGAATTGCACATCAGTTAGAGGGTGGATAGGCTGATCGGATTTAGTCCTCTGTTCTCTCCAGACAGCATCCACCTGCCCTGGAGTGAAATCTACTTAAGGGATGCCTTAAGGGTACAAAGACCAATTAGAGATTGGGACGAGACATCCAACCTCTCTCTTCTTGTCTTACAGACCATGGGAAACTCACAGTCAGAGTTGCTCACTCCTCTCACTTGCGTCATTAAGCATTGGAAGATGTTTGATCCTGACACGTTAAAAAAGAGCCTGGTCTGAAGTGCCGTATGTTCAAATTTTCTTTGCATTAAGAAATAGTCCTTACTGAGTTTCAAAATGTAAAAGTGAGCCACAGGAAAATTTGACACCTCAGACTCTTAAGGCATCCACTCTACTGGAGCCTGAGATTGCTCCTCCCCAATATTCAGAGTCTGAGGACCAGACAGCTTTAATCAAAGCCTCACCCACCATTCCTGAACCTAAGGTTTCCCCTACTTGCCCTTCTAAGTTAGAGGATAAAGCTTCTAGGCCAGCTGTAATCCTGGCCTCTACAGAGCTATACCCTTCCTTAGCTGAGTTTAGACAAGCTTCTCAAGGACAGTATCCAGTACAAGAGGTAAATGGACAATTTGGAACTGCCAGAGTTTATGTGCCTTTTTCTCTCAGTGACCTAAAACAGATAAAGTTAGATCTTGGAAAATTTCTAGATGACCCTGATAAGTACATTGAGGTATTTAGAGGCCTGACTCAGGCCTATGAGCTAGAAGGGAAAGATGTAATGTTACTCTTAAATCAAACATTGACCCCTAATGAGAAACAGGCAGCACTACAGGCTGCTATTGCATTTGGAGATGAATACCATATTATTAATTTCAGAAGGCCAGAAGAAAGACAACAAGGGGAACTACCAGTTCCCACTGGAGCCCAAGCTGTCCCTATCCAGGACCCCTACTGGCCTAGCAGCCATATGGGAGACTGGAATAGGAGACACTTTCAGACATGTATTCTTGAAGGTCTAAGAAGTATAAGAACTAAGCCATTCAATTATTTTAAACTGTCAGCTGTCCAACAAGAGAAAAGGGAACACCCCTCTGCTTTTTTAGATCGCTTACAAGAGGCACTGATAAAACATACTTCCCTAGATCCTAATTCAATAGAGGGACAAGTTATTCTTAAAGATAAGTTCATTACTCAGTCAGTACCAGATATTAGAAAACTACAGAAAATGGCTTTTGCCCCAGAGAGGTCACTGGATGTGTTAATAAAAATTGCCTCCTCAGTATTTTATAACCGTGATGAGGAGGAAGCCAAGGAGAGAAAACAAAGAGACCGAGAAAAAGCAGCTGCCTTTGCAGCAGCACTGAGAGAAACAGACCCTAAGTCTGATTCTCGGGGCCCCAAGAAATCAACGACTACCTTGGTCTGCTACCACTGTCAGAAGCCAGGCCACCTTAAGAGGGACTGTCTTAAAAAGCCCCCCCGGGCCATGCCCTAACTGCAAAGGTGACCACTGGAGGTCGGACTGCCCTCTGAAGCAAAGGCCCCAGAGTTCTAACCCATCCTACCAGTTGGTCCAACAAGAATGAAGGGGCCTGGGGCACACTGTGCCCTCTCCCCCTGGCTGGACTGTCATTTCCATGGAGGAGCCCCAGGTAATCATGACTATAGAGGGAAAGAAAACCAGCCTATTGCTGGACACTGGCACAAGTCTTTCGGTCCTTCTTTTCAATCCTGGCCTTCCTTCTAGCCGCCATACCTCAGTGAAAGGAGTCACTGGAGAGGAGGTAATTTGCTATTTTTCACAATCCTTAGGCTGTAACTGGGATGGTTTTATTTTTTCACATTCCTTTTTGATAATGCCTAAAAGTCCAGTCCCTCTCTTGGGAAGAGATATTTTATCTTGTTTAAATACTATAATATATATGCACCCAGGTCAGGTACACTGTCTTCCCCTTGTGGAAACAGAAATAAATCCTGAAGTATGGGCTACTAAAGGCAGAATAGGTAGGGCACTGGGAGCTGCTCCAGTACAGATACATCTCAGAGATTCTACTACTTTGCCTAATCAGAGACAATATCCTTTAAAACCTGAAGTTAAAAAAGGGTTATTGCCTATAATTGATAACCTAAGGACACGAGGTTTACTTAAGCCCTGTAACAGTCCGTGCAACACTCCAATTTTGGGAATTCAAAAGCCCAGTGGGGAATGGAGATTAGTACAGGACCTTAGATTGATAAATGAGGCAGTAGTGCCAATTCACCCCATGGTACCTAACCCATATACACTCCTTTCTCAAATTCCAGAAGATGCCAGTTGGTTTTCAGTGTTAGATTTAAAGATGCTTTCTTTTGTGTTCTTTTACATGGAGATTTCAAGTTTCTCTTTGCTTTTGAAGATCCTCATGACCAGGCCTCTCAACTGACATGGACAGTGCTCCCCCAAGAGTTCAGGGATAGTCCGCATCTTTTTGGACAAACACTTTCCCATGACTTGGCATGTTTTGAGTTTTCCCAGGTCACAGTGCTACAATATGTAGATGACATTCTTTTATGTGCCCCCTCGGAAGAGCTCTG